>JAKUCV010007258.1:0-10397 GCA_028386065.3 Turnera subulata
AAGAAGAAAAATGTCTGGGCCTAGCCTATGGTTAAGCTTCTATAATGTTACCGTTACTAACGGGAGGAAGGGAAAGATCAAAATAAAATGAAAAAAACTAAGTCGGCGATCCGATTAGGGTTTTTAAGACGCCTATAAATAACACCATCTATCACTCTTTTTCTCTCGCCTCTCTCTTATGTCAATTAGGGTTTTAAGCGAATAATACGCGCCATGTTTTGACTACCGGCGGGCGCCGCGTTTGTGCCCTGCTCAAAGATCTTGAGAAATTGTTTTCTAAATCGATTTCTTTTTAAGTTACTCTTTTTTCCAAGTTTTTTTGAGGATGGTGTTGTTGGTTATTTTCGATCCGAGAATCCATAATTGTTTTCAGGGTTATGTTTTCATGAGAGAATCTATTGTGTATGATGATGGAGAAGGGAGATGATGATAATTTCCCCAGATGATCGACGCTGAACAAACTGTGCTATTTTTTTCTCTTTTGAGAATCCAAGCCAGATTTCTGATCCTTCTCCATTGTTCTTCCTCTGTCTAAATCTTTCTTTTCGTCGCTGTTCTTTCTTTTGGTTCTGGTTTTTTCTTTTTGTACTATGAATAATTTTCTGGGTTTTAAGTTTTTGTTTCTTGGTGCTGCTTTTGAATTATTGTGAGTATATAAGAGATGGAATTGATGATTATTTCCCCAAATGAACGACGCTGAATAAACTGAGCGATTAATTTCTCTTTTTGAGAAACCAAGCCAGAATTCTGATCTATCTCTTTGTTTTTTTTTCATCTCGGGTTCTTTCCACGGTTTCATCTTTTCTCATCGTTCCATTCGTTTTAAAATAGCACTTTTTGCAATTCGTTTCAAAGTTAAAAATTACGAGGCCAATGAGAAACTATCATTAGGGAGGGTTTTTGAAAAAAATGATGTTGCTTTTTCAAGGAATGAGGTATGGTTCTTCTGAGAATTGGATTGACAAACACCACTGAGGTGATTATATGGTTGGTGTTCTGTATTTGTCTTCCCAGCAGGAGTTTTGACCCTTACTGTTCGATTTCAATTTTTATTGAACCCTGCTCAATTGGGAATTTCAGTC
Source organism: Turnera subulata (assembly GCA_028386065.3). NCBI lineage: Eukaryota > Viridiplantae > Streptophyta > Magnoliopsida > Malpighiales > Passifloraceae > Turnera > Turnera subulata. The sequence continues at coordinate 1,083 of JAKUCV010007258.1, forward strand.
TCGCAATTTCTGACCTGGAAGCCCATTTTCTGATGCTAGTTCAAAATTGAAAAGTTGATTGGTAGTTCAAAGTTTGACTTGCATGAGCAAGCTTTAGTGCCTAGATTTTATTTGATGGTGCAGTAAGTTCGTAGCTTTTGGTATCCACTCGGTTTGGAATGGACCTTGTCACTCCGGCTTATGGAATCTGAATGGAAATTTAATTGAGGGTTCACTGAGAATCAGGATGATCCATTTACTCTGTTGTGAAGTGAATAATTTGAAAGGCCTGATTAATCGTTTTAAATGTTGGGAACGATGGAAGGACAAGTTGTGGGGAAAGTTATCATGAATCTATGAATAATCATCACCATGTTTTTCTTGATGAATACCGGAGGGAAATGTTGGCACTGGAAATCCCAAACATCAGATTTGGATTGCCAAGGATGAGTAAATGGAAAGGAAGGGATTCTGTAAGTATGTTCCTAGGGGCAGTAGCTATTGTCTCGAACTAACTTTCTGGCGAACTGCAAGTTAATGACTTTGGTATTGCAAAAAGACTGATGCAATGAACATCAAAACCTTTTCAGGAGCATGTATGACTGTATTGTCCAGACCTTGAGAAATTGTTTTCACTTTTCAAAGGTGGTTTCCTCTTCCTTCCTTATTGTTGGCTTAAAAACGGCGGAGCCTTTTCATCCTTGTGAAGCGATTTCTCAAGCATAATTCTTGTACATTTTGACAAGGGGTGCATGTCTAGTGTGTTTGTTTTTCTTTTTTCTTTTTTTTTTTTTATCAGTCTCTAGTGTGGCCTTCTTCTGAAAAAAACTACGATTCCTGCATTTAGCAGGCTAATGAAGCACAAGCTTTGCGTTGGAAGATTGACAAGTTTTATTTGATTGGTATATAGAATTACAACTCGGTGAGCATTGGCATTCCATTGTGATTCTCGGTCGCACAGCAAAAGCATGTAACCTCGTACCAGTGAAGGGATTTACGCCGAGAGTGCTAGGAAGCACTTAAATGACAGAACGAGCTGCCCTCAGGGTACATCAGAATTTTTGAAAGAATTGGTAAATGTGCTTGTTCTCATCCGCCTTCTCAACACGGATAAAGTGGGCTACCCCTTCTATTATAAATTTATAACGATAACCACTTCAAGAAAATAAGGTGGTGAGTTAGAAGTTCCTCGAGCTCTCTTGAGTCTGTTATACCAATCTGACAGACCGTGATACCAACCGGGGAAAAAAAAGGACTCAATGTGGAGTCTAAACCCTTTTTTATCTTTAGGCAGGCCTAGAGGTCCCTTTAGAACAAAAAAAATGGTGAAAATAGATAAAACAACAATAACAAAGTTTAACATCCACAACTTATAAACAATAAACGCCAATAGCTACTGTTCTTATTCTTTCTGACATTTATAGCCTCTATTTTACGTCTCGAACAATCATGTATTCATTGGATTCATTGGCGGATTCACGAGGATTTAGCATTACAAGGATTCTCCAGACGGTAAAGGATATTTCGATCACTTCTACAGCCAACTTCATCAGAATATTTGCAATTGGGACGAGCATCCCTGTATTCATGGGGATATATAGCAGTAACGCAGCGGTCCTTTAGGCTGTAAACACCATTGTCATCACCTCTAGAGCCACTCTTACCAAAATAAAAGCAATAAGGTTTTAAGTCATTGCCTCCAAAATAGAAGGAACTAGGTCTTAAGTCCATTGAGAAGAAATCCTAGACGCTTATTGTATTCCTGCTTAGAGATGATGTTTTCCTGTTATGAGGACGCGGATGAGTTGTTGAAGCTATATCGGAAGGAGAGATGAATCACAGTGGCGGGAGGAAGTGAATGCAGCGGTTGTGATGGAGTTGTTGTTGCAGATATATCACAGATTTATTACAATGAAATATCTCAGATTTGTGATGACAATGCGAATATGCAGTTGTAACTGAAATCTGAGTAAAGGTAGAATTTTTTTTATTGTGCGTGTTTTCTCGCGATTTTTCCTTTTCATTTCCTCTTCTTTTTAATTTCTTGAGGTTAGCTTAGTTCCCTCATCCATGCCTGTAGTAATGCTGCTATAGAATTCATTGCACTTACTTTGTTGCCCTCTTATCTTACGTTAGAATTTGTTCCTACTGCTTCTGTGAATCTCACGTACAGATGGTACCGTAGGATTTATCAATTTTGCTCATTTGTGTGGAACGTACTTCATAAAAAAGCCTAACAGAGTGAAGGGAAACTCAGATTGTTTACGAAGGTAAGGAAGAAACAGTTGGTTTCAATCCTACAACTGCCACCAGCGCCTTTTTGTGGTATCAAAGGCAATCAACTTGTACTAAATTTGAGTCATTTCAGCGTTTTGATTTGCTACTTCTTGCTTATTAGCTATGCTATTCTATTGTATTATTGATATCACAGGCTATTGTAATATACATTTGGTATTACAGGCAACTCGAAGAAATTCAGAGTTTCGGTTAGTAATCTTTCTGCTCTTATGAAGTAGTTGTACTGCAACAACTAGGCATCCCGGTTGATATTACTGGCTTCTGTATGCAGCCAAAATCAATGACTACTTGTTTGAGTATTTCCATGTAATTCCAAAAAGAATCACTACTGAGTTGAGTTGCACGATCCCCAAATTGAATACTCTGCGGGATACTAACTTCACCAAATCAGGGGACGCAATTGGTCTGTCTATGTGCACTGACAATGTCTCCAAATGTGAGGAAGCGGAAGCTAGCATTGTCTCTGTCGTCGGTGGAGGTTTCCTCGTTGACTGTGAGTTCAGAAGGAAGCATCAGCAGAAGAAAAGCGCATTGTTAATGCTAAACTAGATGAATTTGCATGATTTTGGCATGACTCAGAAAAATTGCAGTTCTGAGTCATGCGAATTTGCATGAATTTGGCATGACTCAGAAAAATTACAGTTCTTGTAGTCGCTGCTATTTTCATGTGCCAACCAAGCAATAACCGCCTCCAGCCGAAAGCAAACAAGCAGACTCTACCCAAATCCCACCCGAAATATCGCTGTTTCTTTTCTTGTATGAATTACTTTGGTAATTCCTAGTTTATCGACCATTATTATGGACTGGTTTGGTCTTGCAATCGACATCTTGAATAAGATCGCCGGCTGCATCGAAACCCGAGCCGACATTCGGCGGTTCCGCAGCGTTTGCCGGTCATGGCAGGATTCCGCCTCCTCCTCCCAAAACCTCCAGAACCCTCCGCCTCCCCTCCTTCCCTCACCTCCCCGAAAACCCTCTTGAGCTTAAAGATTCCATTGTCTACTCCATCCAGCCTCCCCCGTCAACCCACCTCGGTACACCACCACCACCACCACCCTGGATTGTGATGCTTGGCTTCTCGGAATCGGGGACTGCCATTTGGCAGGACTTGTCGTCCTTCGGGTCACGAACAATGACGAAAGATGATGAAGAAGCTCGGGTTTTGCCCAAGTCTTTGGATTTGCGGGATTATGAGGTTCGCCAGATATGCAAGGCCTATTGGTTGTTTGGACGCATATTCTGGGTTGTTGTTTACGACTTACCTTCCATGTTTGTCAACATAGGCAAGCACTCTTGTTAGATTGATTATTCATTCCCCTGTTTCATTTAATAACTCTTCTTTTTGTACTTAACTCTGCAGAATATGCGAGAGAAGGACATTCGGGAAGCAAGGATCAACAGTTGAAGAAAATAAAGAAGTATGAATGTTAGTCCTAATCAATAATGTTACAGGCCATGGCTGATGGAAGAGAGAGCAGTGATGATATCTGGTAACTTGTGTAGGGTAAATAATGTGCTAGTAATTTCTTTGTTTGGTACTGGATGATGGTGATGTTTGTTAAGGTTGTATTCTGATCTTTTGTCAGTATTTTGGTAGACTTGGCATACTCTTGAAGCTGTAGCTTGTAAGTTTGAGTAGCATTGTGTTAAAGCACAGAAAGATCTTCAGGCTCTTTGGACAAAATCATGGTTTTTCTGATATGAGAGGGAAACTCCATTCTTGGTGATTTTTCACGCATCAATTTTGGATTGTATTGCTCAAACCATTCAATATGGTCTTTCTTTAAGAAATAAGCCTTAGGATGCTTCAGGCCTTTAATATTCGCAGCATATCTAATAAGAGAACCAGCTATCATTTCATTTGCATTCCAATGAGATTCAGGGGAAGCGGCATTGGAGTAACTACTACTGAAGCATGTAAGCCCCCAATTCAGCACAGGGAGGATGAATTGGCTGTGTATTTCTTAAACGTTACTCTATCTGGAGAGCAATACATATAATATACTAGAATCTTATTCTGCATAACTGTAAACCATGATATGACTAATCCCATGACTAGAATTAAGTAAACTAACCCTGTAACCATGGACTCAAGCACAATGAGACAAGTAATTCCTTTATTCTACATAGGAAGACTCGCCCTGCCGCAACAATATGACAGAATGAGCTGCCTAAAAGGATAGATCAGAATTTCTGAAAGAATTCATAAATGTGCTTATTGATCTCATCCGCCTTCTCTTCACCAATAAAGTGAGCTACTCCTTCCATTATAACCAATTCCTCTAGCAATGGAACGTTTTTCTTGAACTGACCCTCACGTATGTAATCCTTGACCCCAAAAGAGTTGTAGGTAAGATCCTGATCTCCCACAATAAACTTAACCGGTACCTTGATTTGACATCCAGTCCAAGGCGCACTGAGTTCCCAGTTTCTGCAATATCCAAGGAATCAATTATAATTGGAAAAGCAAGGTCTTACTACCGGAAGTAGTAATTTTTCATAAGAGGAAAGTATCACACAACAAACAGAATCAAAAGGATAACTCACAGGTCCAGATTCCGGTAATAGTTCAAGCCTCCAGTTATGCCCCTCTTCTCAAATGTGCTAACATAGTATTGAGCATCTTCCTCGGATAACCAAGAAGGCAAGACAATTGGAACGTCTAGCGGATTTCCAAACCCTTTACCTTTAGGCAAGAACAGAGGCCCTGGAGTGCGATATGTTAGAAGTTCCTTGACAGCTCTCTCAAGGCCAATCTGAGCAAACTCGGATTCTAGCTCGCCAGGCTCCTACAAAATTAGATTCTTGTTGAATTCAAACCCTCATTTCAAATGTTAGATGCCTATATACAAGATCAGGATACTCCTCGAGGAGAGAAACTATGTAGTAAAATAAAAGACAGTAACTATAAAAACTGAAAAACACCTGAGCTCTGATCATGTAATAATCATCACCATACACGGCTCTCATAGATTCCACCGGTTTCCTCTTAGGATTCCTCGGCCTAAACACAACACTCATGTTGACGAGAGCTTTGACCCTGTCAGGCCTAAACAGACACAAGTGCCAAGCCATGGAAGCCCCCCAATCATGACCCACCACGAACACCTTGTCTTGGTTGGGAGCCACAATGTCAAGAAGCCCAACAAGATCCCCCACCACGTGCATCACCGTGTAGCTCCTCACATCCTCCGGCGCGTCGGTGTCACCGAATCCTCTCAGGTCAGGCGCCACTGCCCGGTAGCCGAGGGAAGCCAGAGCCACAATCTGGTGCCGCCAGGTGTACCATAGCTCTGGGAACCCGTGGATGAAGAGGATCACTGGTCCGTCTATTGGACCCTTTTCGGCTACGTGCATGTTTATGCCATTGACGTGTATGGTTCTGTGCTCTATGTCTTCCATGGTGGTGGGGGTGGATCAGTTACTCTGTTTCTTCTGGTTTTGGCCTGGTTCTTGGGTCGGAATGCAGCTGTGAAATGTGGATGGAATGTATCTGTATTCAGGTAGAAGTGTACAAGCAGTCAAGGTAAGCCTCGAAATGATGATATAATTGATAATTGGATCGCTGGATATGGTAATGATGTGGTTGTGGATTTTTTTAGAAAAAATTTGCATGTGAGTGAACAGAGCTGGGATTATGGACTGTTGGTTCGATGTTTAACTTTTGACTTTATTGCGAACAAAGACAAAGCATTTGGATATATTGGGGAGGGGTTATATCATGGACAGTGACATTGGTGTGAAATGTTGAAATTTTCAAAGGAATTTAATGTGATTGGTACTGGTTATTTGAATCTTTCAACACTGTAGATTGGATTCTGTTAGCCTATGGAAATTGGGCCCATATGCTTGTGTTGCAAATGTTGTCAACGAGAAAACCTTTGAATTGGACTTAAGAACAGAACAGAACAGAACAGTGACTATTAGCTTTTCACCTTAGCAATTCCAAGTCGAAACTGCATCAGCCACACGGTCTGTGTTCTAATATTTTCTTTTGATAACGAAGTTGTTCCATTAATAAAGAAGTTGGGTACATCTGAAATACAATCAAATCATATACAACAATTCACACTAGATAATTCTAAAACTATCACAATTACCACTGCAGACAAATCTTTTATTAAGGATGACCTAAAAATTTAAATCCCTTCACAGATAAACAACGGTAAGGCTCAAAGTTTTGTGAAAGGAGCTTAAACATAAGTCCTTGAAAAGCCAGGTACATTGTAACAGCATAAAGAAATTCTCCATGAGAATTTGAAGCATATGCCAATTGAGCTTCCAAATAACCACCATAAGCAGCATAATGGCAAGTATGGGCACAGAGGAAGAACACACAACCACTAATCCACGACCAGAGCTCACTGGTTAGCAGCAACCGTTGATGACCCAGATGTGTCTTCCTCTCCAGCCTTGAAGAAGAAACCACCGAAAGAGAAGAAATCGGGTTTTGGGTGAGGATGGAGAAGGCTGTGGGAAAAGGTTGGTATTGTGGAGGAGGTGGCTTGGGTGGGACAAATCTATGTTGCAGAGGTAGAATAGCCGACGGTGAGAGGCGGCCATAGAAACGGTGGTGGCGGTTCACGATTCAGATCCACAGCAGAAAGCCCTAAAAAACTTATCAGCGTGGATACAAAGTCCCAACAAGGGGAAGAAAACCTCATAAAGAGGTAGATATCCCAATTCAAACCTAAACTAAGGAATAGATTTGAATGGTACGATTATTTATCCGAAAAAAGAAGAAAAAAAACAAGAAAAAGGCAAGGAAAAAGGAAAGGGGAGGCTGCCCGGAGGGAGCCCCAAAGAACACCAAGGTTTGTGTAGAGAGGATTGAGAGAAAAGTTTTAGAAGAGAGGATTTTCTTTATTATCAGCCAAAAAGGATGAAAGTAAGAATGGCTGTGTTCTAATATAAACCTCAAGTAGTTTCGCGAAAGAATAGCTTTAGGCTGGAAAATAAACAGTAAAAGTTCTTATTTGATTGGCATTTAGAAGTTACAACAAAGCGCTGGAACAAGACTTGGGGGGGAACTCCACATTTTGAGATATTATTAGAGAAGCCATATGGGAGCAGCTAAAGCTTGTGCATATAACAACCACTCAATCTTTTCCCCCAACAATTTGCACAGCATGGGGATTTCATAAGAGGAAATTCAGAATTTCTGAAAGAAGTCATAAATGTGCTTATTGATCTCATCCGCCTTCTCTTGGTTGATGAAGTGGGCTACTCCTTCCATTATAACCACATCCTGCAAGAATGGAACGGCTTTCTTGAACCCTCCTTTGTGTATGTAATCCTTGGCTCCTAAATTGTTGTAGGTAAGATCTTGATCCCCCACAATAAACTTAACTGGCACTTTGATTTGACTTCCTGTCCATGGTGCAGTAAGTTCCCAGTTTCTGCAGTATGGAAGGAAACTATTATAAACAAAAGTTGTAACAGTAACAGTTACGGTCATTGTGGAAAAAAGAGTGAAATTTACTCCAACCGGAAAACTTCGGGGCTGTAACAGCTTAGGAAGTAGGACTAATGCTTGCAAGAAAAAGAGGAAAACTGAAGAACAGAACTAGTGCAGGTAGGAAAAAAAATAAAGAACTCAAGTTTGACTCTTATACCAACTTAATTAGGACCCACATGGACTTCTTCTAATCATCAGTGAGTAGCAAGACGGCACGCACATATGGGAATGTGTAAACACCAATTAAGTCAATATTGCTTATACCAGTACAGAAAACAAAGCACAACTCACAGGTCCAGATTACGGTAATAGTTCAACCCTCCGGTGAAGCCTTTCTTCTCGAATTTGCTGGTATAGTACTGCACATCTTCTTCAGACAACCAAGGGGGCAAGGCAATTGGAACATCTAGCGGATGTCCAAACCCTTTACCTTTAGGAAAAAAAAGAGGCCCAGGAGTGCGGTATGTTAGAAATTCCTTCATGACCCTCTCTGTACCCATCTGTGCAAACTCAGCTTCGACCGCTCCAGGCTCCTACAAAAGTGTCATTTGTTTATCCAAAAAAATAGTCCATAAATGAGGTTGAAAATTCGACAAGAATTTCACCGTTTTAAGCCAAATCAAATGCGTATAGCCACAATCATTGGAAATCAAGGAACATACACACTGCAGAATCGAAGATAATCAATCCAAAAATGCCACTCTCTAGCAGCTTCTGTCTACTCCATTAAGTTCTTATACATCAGATTTAAATAATTGCTACAAAAAGTGATTAAAGCCTATTTAAAAATCACTCTAAACTAGCATTTTGAGCATAGAAACAATGGACCAAGAGTAACTAATTACATAACCTTCAACAGTTTTGAATGAACAAAAAGGAGAAAAGTGATCGTACCTGAATTCTGACAATGTAGTAATCATCTCCATAGACAGCTTTCAAAGTCTCCACAACTTTCCTCTTAGGATTCCTGGGACTAAACTGAACACTCAAATTGATCAAAGCCTTGACCCTGTCAGGTCTAAACAGACACAGCTGCCAAGCGACTTGCGCCCCCCAATCATGACCCACCACGAACACCTTGTCTTGCTTTGGAGCCACCGCGTCAAGAAGCGCCACAAGGTCCCCCACCACGTGCATGATGGTGTAGCTCCTCACGTCCTCGGGGGCGTCGGTGTCACCGAACCCTCTCATGTCCGGGGCCACCGCCCGGTAGCCGAGCGAGGCCAGGGCCGCGATCTGGTGGCGCCAGGAGTACCACAGCTCCGGGAAGCCGTGGATGAAGAGGATCACGGGCCCGTCTGCGGGACCCTTTTCGGCCACGTGCATGTTTATGCCATTGACGTTTATGGTTCTGTGCTCTATGCCTTCCATGGAAACGGTGTTATGGTTCTCTGGGTTGTGGGTTCTGAGAGTGCAGAAATTTGTGTTGTAGATAATATCCGCTTCCGGTGTAAATGCACAAGTTGTGTAAATTGAGGCGATGACAAGTGTTACGGCTACTGTCTTAATTGCTAGATGGCTATACATGGACACTAACGTGTGGGGGTATGAAAAATGAAAGTATTGAAATCTTATCAGAA
>JAKUCV010007259.1:7178-53756 GCA_028386065.3 Turnera subulata
TTCATGTGACTTGAACTCTCAGGTTGTAAAACGGTTTGTTAAGCACCCGGAAGCTTAACACTAGATAGTAAACTCTTCAAGTGAGCCTTGAAGGACTGGATTAGCCACAAGTTAGTTGTGTGTGAACCAGTATAAAAATCTTTGTGTCCTTCATTCTTTAAATTCCGCATTCAATTCCTGCCTATTTCGTTTTCAATTCGATTATCGCTATTCACCCCCCTCTAGCGAAGGGTCATTGTTCTAACACTATATCTGCAAAACTAACTAGATGCACCTTGGCCTCACAAGGTTAAAATAATTCTATATACCAAAATAATAGAATATGTATTTGTATATTATATTCCAATATAAATACGTTAGAGCAAAATTATATTTTGCAAATAAATTTATAGCAAAAGCTTCAGGCTTTATGTTACTAGCAAGATAAATTGCAGTGTGATGTGGTACTTCAAGACCAATCGATTAATCTAATCTTTTCAAAAATTTTTATCTTAAACTTTTTCCTTAAATATAGCACGGATTTGGAAACCTCTTCAGGAGTTCCAGTAGTATTCAGATCACAAAAATAATGAAAATTTCACATATAGATCTAAATCATAAACATAAGCAACAATAATAATAAATTCACATATATACTGATTAAATAAAACACATAGAGCATATATGCAAGAATAATTATACATCACATTTCCAAATTGGCTCAAACCATGTAAAGATCAATTTAGTTTAATTGAATATATATATCCCGGAAATTAGTTGCTTCAGGCAACGTGAATGCTTCAAGGATTTTCGTGTATATGTCATGACTTATGGATCCATATAAATAGGCTGTAACAGCATCCACTAAACACATTTCTAGTTTTTCATGTATTGCCAGACTTATCAAACACTGAAAAGTAATTGCATTCACCACAGGGGAGTATGTCTTCTTATAATCACTACCAGGTCGTTGGGTAAAATATTGTGCGGCAAGTCATGCTTTTATATCTCACTATTAAATTTTCTTTCCACACAAATACACATTTATAATCGACCGATTTTACACCATCAGGTGTACGGACTACAGGTCCGAAAAACTTCTCGCTTCACAAGCGAGTCTAACACAGCCTTAATTGCGTCTCTCCAAATTGGCCAATCATTTCTGTGCCTACACTCATCAATAGTTGTAGGTTCATGATCCTCATTTTTTCATAATATTTAGCACTATATTATGTGCAAAAATTTCGTCGACGGTTATTTCACGTCGGTTCCATCTTGTTCCTAACACAGTATAATTGATCGATATCTCATAATTTTCATTTATTTCAGGTACCTGAGTTACTTCTGGAACTTTATCAATTGTGTCAGAGACTTCTTCTGGAGGATTTTCCTCTTTTTGAGGATTTTCAATTTGAATCTCTACTGGAGGTCTTATTTTCTTGTTGGGGCCATCTTGTATCTTTGCTCCTTTTTCTCTATCGAGAATTTTTATCTTTGGAACCGAGTGGTATTCCACGCTTCTGGCATACTCTAGATTCATTTGCATTCTTTGATTGTTCTTCAGGAACATCAATTTGAACAGGAGTATTTGCAGCTGGTATATAAGATTTGGTCACTTTATTTAAATCAAAAAATATGTCTGGCAATTGATTTACTAAATTTTTGCAAATGAATCTTCTTTTGAACTTCAGGTTCACATTAATTTGTTCGAGGATCAAAACTGGATATTGTTATAGTATTTTAGTAATCTCTTGATCCAGCTACTTATTTTCTCCCCCTGATGTTGGGTAAACACTTTCATCAAATTGACAATCAACAAATTTTACTATAAATGAATCTCTAGTTGATTGTTTCAATTATTTTATAACTTATGGAGATTCATATCCAACTTATATTCCTAATCTTCTTTGAGCACCCACTTTAGTTCCCTGTGGTGGAGCAATTGGTACATAAGATGGGAGATATTAGGTTCGTGACCATGAACCAATTAAATGGGGAGATCTTATGATAACTTGTTGGCCTGATGCATACAGGTGGTGCTGCATGTAAAATAGCATGTTCCCAAACAGTAATTTCTCATTAGCAATGGTCTTGCAATCAATTGGAAATATTCAATAAACGATTCACCCAGATCGTTTTGGGTATGAACATAAGCTACAGGATGTTCAACCATTATTTCCAATGATATACATTAACCATTAAAGGAATACACCAGTATCATCAAGACATATAGTCTTATAAAATAATTAGGGATCTGTACCCGCAATTGGCTTAATTTAAAAATAAGCGCGCAATATGCCAAATTCCGTCTAATAAGCACACATTAGACCATCTAGTCGATGCATCAATTAAAAACCATAAAATTACCTAGATGGTCAACATGGCGGATTTACTAGTCCGCGTACATGTCCCTAAATTGTTGATAATCGTAGGCCAGCCTCATCATAGGAAGGCCAAATAATTAATTTTCCTCCGTAACAAGCAAACATATGGAAATTCATTGAATTGTAAAAACTTCTGGTTTTTCAATCAATGACCAACTAAATTTTCAATAATTTTACGCATCATTATTGATCCGGGATGGCCCAACCGGTCATGCCAAACAGGAAATCTACCAGCCAACTTCTAGTTGGTACCAGCTTCGGGCTGTGCAAACTATGTATTTTAATAACTTAGGAAAAATTATTTGCTAGCTTCAGGCTAATATCAACTTCAGGCTACTGCATGCCAGTCTTTATAAACTAAAAGATAATGTAGATAATCTTTCCACAAATTGTTTTTTACTGCAGCAGTAGCCTTTACAATACAGAGATATTCAATTCTCTCTTTCACTTATTGTCTCAACGTAATATATATTTGAGACTTGAATAAAATATCCTTTTATTATTGTAAGCATAAAAATTTTGCTCTTCAAGAATATAATAAAATTCATGCTCTTCCAGAGTGTAAATTCAGGCACTTCCAGAGCGTAAATATATGTAAATTCAGGCTCTTCCAGAGCGTAAATATATGCTCTTCTAGAGCATAGTAAAATTTGTGCTCTTCTAGGACATATTAATCTTCTTCTCCTTTTTAGATCATATGCTACTTAAAAATAATTTTCGTTTATTAAATACGGAATGTGTTGTTGCATTGTCTACAGGATAAATGCCAGAGTCATTATTATAGAAACCATAGTTTTATATTCATATTAAAAATTTAACAGATATAACATATTGTAATAGTAAATATAAGTAAAACTAAAATATAATATATAATATGATAAAATATAGCACATAAGGACATAATAAAACTAAACATAAAATTAAATTAAAATTTCTTTTGCAGCTTTATCTTAAAATATATTTTCGCTTGTACCTTCAGGGTAAGCAAGATAAATAGTAATATTCAAAAAATAATTATATCTGGAAGTTAATATCATAGCCATCATCTTAAACAAAGTTGGTTTTAACAATATGACATTTGTCCTTCAGGGACATTTAGTAAAATTCTACCAAATGGCTTGCTATACGCATGTTGACCAATGGCCTGTTCAAACGGCCAAACTAAAATTATCATTATATGGTCACATTCACTTCAGGGAATGGAGTAGAGCCAATTAGATGTGATTTATAATTTTTCAATAATAGCTTATTATTTTGTTTAGCCACAAGGAGGCATAAAATTAAATCCAAATTTTTTTTTGAAGGTTTCTTCATGATATTGCTACTGCAGGAGTACATTTGATGTATGAAAAGTAGAGAATTCTTTTTTTTTTCTAGAATGACCATCTTCTGGTGGTCATACCTTTCTTTTAAATTCTTTCAAAGATCTGCAGGATCTTTGACAATAAGAAATTCAATCTTTATACTATCATGAAGATGGTGGCGATGAAAAATTATAATTTTTGCCTTCTTTAAACTATATGCTTTGTTTTCTTCTTTTATGGTATCTCCCACACCATTAGCATCTAAATATATTTCACCATCTAATGCCCATGACAAATTTCTTCTAGAAATGTTAAGGGCCTCGAATTCAAGTTTTGTAATATTAACCATAATAACAGTAATAACAACAAAAGAAATAAAATAAATAATAATATAGAATATATAATAAATATACGCTTACTTGATAAATCTTTCAACAATATTAATAGAATACTAGTAAAGAATATGTTATACATATATACGCTTACTCGATAAATCTTTCAGCAATATTAATAGCATAATAATAAAGAAAATATAACATATATAGAAAGAATGAAAGTAGCAATAAGAAAAGTTTTAGAAATAAGTACCTTATTTGGCTAGAGACTCGTACTGATAGCGTGTTGTAAAATTGGGGGATGAACTTCACTTCTTGATGGAATAATACAAGCGTGATCAAGGTAATAATACAACCTTGATGAAAGTAATACAACTTTATAGTAATAATACAACTTTGATAATAATGATAATGGAGAATAATAAACTTGAATGGAGGGAGATGGAGAAGAGAGGTGTATGGAAATGGGAAGAGAGTGAAGTTTATAGTGGGATGTAAGTATATGAAAGTGAAGGAATGAAGGGGCATTTATAGTTGGAAATGGGAGGATAAAAACAAATAAGTATGATTAATTTAAAAGGATAAAATCAAAGGGATGTTAGGTAAAGGAAGATGATATTAGGATTATGACAAATAGAATTATAGAGGGTAATTAGCCAAAGAGATAATTCCAAGTAAAAATTTGGTGTATGGATAAAGTATTTACCGGGAGTAAATTTAGGTATAATAAAAATGAGTTTTACTGAATGGTAACAATAACATTCAACATAATTTATTTATTACAGGAACTTAGGCCATCGAATCTAATTTCAAGCCACCAAAAATCATGTGCTGTTGCCAGTCCTTAGCCAATTAGATGTCAATTATTCCAACAATGCAACTCTCTTAGGTGGTGGTATCCCAATCACTCATAATTCCAAGTAAGATTTTCTCTCAAGACTAAAAAATGATTGTATCCATTACCCTTTTTGTATGATTGAGCAGATTACATTTGCTTTCTATGCCCAAACAAAAAAGATCACATTTGTTTTTGAGTTAGCAAATATCTGTTCTTAGTTGTAGTTGTTACCTTAATAAGTCACCTACCGGAGTCAGGAAACAGAAGAGTTTGGCTGTTTCCAGTTTGCTGCCTCCGTTTATGGAAATTCTTGTATTGGATTTGCTAAAAATTTAGATTAGTATCACCCACTCCAACAACATTCCTAAAAACATTCCTTGTTTAGGTGGCAAGAGTGGAGAAGTAAAATAACAAGAACGAATCTTAAAACTCAAAGCCAAACTAAAAATCACTGGATGTGGTTGCCATCAGGACCAAAACATATATGGTAACAAAATCCAAATTTAGCCTATCCCATCTCAGCTAGGATTCTTCAGCATCCAACTCCACCCAACCCAACCAAAATCTTGTATTGATAGGAAAGAGTGTGGCCGTTGGTTTTTTGCAAATTGGTTAATTATTGAAAACATATGAAAAAAACAATTTAAATAAAAATGTCTAATACGATATAAGAAATAGTGGGGTCCATGGCCATGCCCCATCTACAAATATGTGATGATTCCTGGGTCCATTTGCATCATAATCCTGTCTATTATGATTCCTAGGAACACGGGACAGTAGTGATAGGAGGGCCTCTCGGACTCCTATTACTACTCTTTTGTCACCTTATTTTGGACACCAATTATGGAGGTCAATCTCACAGATCCAATAGCCTTATACAAGTAATCTTGTTTAACTTGATTATTTTTTTGATATTTGTGTGCTTAACGCCTATGGTGGCGAGATGAAAGGACTGATAATATTTTGGGGTCAAAGCTGTGTTGTTAGATGGATTCACAGATTTATTGGTTCTGATCCTCATATCATAATTAGCTCCACCACTTAAAAAATATCGATTTCCAAAGACATTAAAGAGGGCCAAGCCTTCTGGAAAGATCGCCTGGTACTAACCAGAAAAATGCCATCCAATTACTCAAGCAAAGGGGAACTACCAATATTGGGGGAGCTAGCAGTTGATGTGGCGTTTGATCAACCACTGATCTGACAATTTACATGTTTGATTTTTGCTTTGGACGTTTCTACCAGTAGCCATGTATGGCTTTACATACTATTTTGACTGTAATATTGTTTTAGCTTTGGTCGTTTATGTTTGTATCAAACTTTTATTTGAATGAAATTAATCTATGATGCTTGCTGATTAAAAAAAAAATTACCCCCACATGAATAAAAATCATGAAGAAAATACAGGAAAATGGATACAAAATGTAATTTAAGCCTCAGCTTCTGCCTGCCTGTGCCTGCTCCTCCTCAGAAACCTAGTATAATAAATTATTAGTAAAAGAAAGAAAAGAAATTGGGGAAATACAACTCAGAGGAAGCAAATCCCTTTTGATTTTCAATATCCTATGTTTTTGCGCTTCACATTCCTAATTTCTCCACCCACCTAAACTTAGCACACTTATCCACAAACAGAGGGGATTTTGTTTCAAACAGATAAGGGGGGAGGTGGCCTTCACTATTTTTGCAAGATTAAAACTTTCCTCTTTGCATTGGATTTTTTTAATTTTTATTTGAATTTCAGGTTTTTATTTGCAAAATAATCTCTTCCTGTCATTTCCCTCTCCTTGAGGACCAATTACAAGGGGCAAAAAGAAAAAAAAAGCTTTTTGGGTTTTATCAATTTGGAGCAGAGCCAAATTCAAAAAGCTCAGATTTTAGGGACTTTTTTTTTCCTTTTCTGTCGCATTCCCAGATCTCGCCATTCATGTCGTCAATGTAAGTTTTCCCTTCACTCTGTTTCCCCTTCAAGTCTAATATATGCAATCAGGGATTTTGGAGTATCATCATGTGCATAAAAGCATTAGTCTTTCTTTAGGGTTTTTGACTATTCATTTGATGAGCCACTGGAATGCTCTGATTTTGAGGTGTTTCAAGGTGGGAACTTTGATTATTGCTTAGCAGGATTTAGGCAAAATTTGGGTCAGTGGGGGGTTAGGGTTTTGGGTTTTTCGTAGGGAGATATGATCAAACAGATATTGCGTAAGTTACCTCGAAAACCCTCAAAATCTTCGAATAATGATGCAAACAACGAGGGTGGGTTGGATGCTAATCCGGGTTTGAATTCATCCTCTAAACAATCTTTCATTTCTTCCAAATCTTCCAATTCGGGCTCTCGGTTGAACAATGGGACTCTTGCCCCGCAGAACAAATTGAATCAAGGCAAAAAATCAGCTCCCATGGCGGTCCAAGTGGGTGCCATGCTGGCTTCTGAGGCTTACGAACCATTGCCTACCTTCCGTGAAGTCCCGAGTGCGGAGAAGCATAATCTCTTCATCAAGAAGTTGAACATGTGCTGCGTTTTGTTTGATTTTAGTGATCCTTCTAAGCATCTCAAGGAGAAGGATATAAAGCGGCAGACTTTGCTTGAGCTTGTTGATTATATGTCAACAGTGACAACAAAGTTCAATGAGGTGGCAATGCAGGAGATTACAAGAATGGTGGCGACTAACTTGTTTAGAACGCTCCCATCAACCAATCATGAAAATAAGATTCTTGAAGTGTTTGACCCGGAGGAAGAGGAGCCAGCTATGGAGCCTGCATGGCCTCATCTTCAGATCGTGTATGAGTTTCTGCTTAGATTTGTGGCTTCACCGGAGACTGATGCTAAGCTTGCCAAGAGATACATTGACCATTCGTTTGTGTTGAGATTGTTAGATTTGTTTGATTCTGAGGATCAAAGGGAGAGAGAGTATCTGAAGACAATATTGCATCGCATTTATGGGAAGTTCATGGTGCATCGGCCTTTTATCAGGAAGGCTATCAACAATATCTTTTACCAATTCATTTTTGAGACGGAGAGGCATAATGGGATTGCAGAATTGCTTGAGATACTGGGAAGCATAATCAATGGGTTTGCATTGCCATTGAAGGAAGAGCACAAGCTCTTCCTTGTTCGTGCCTTGATTCCCCTTCACAAGCCCAAGTGTGTGTCAATGTATCATCAGCAGCTTTCATATTGTATCACTCAGTTTGTGGAGAAAGATTTCAAGCTGGCCGATACTGTAATTCGAGGCCTGCTAAAGTACTGGCCCCTAACTAATAGTTCGAAGTAGGTGATGTTCCTTGGTGAGTTGGAGGAAGTTTTGGAAGCCACTCAGGGAGCAGAGTTTCAACGTTGCATGGTCCCTCTGTTCCGTCAACTCGGTCGTTGCCTAAACAGTTCACATTTTCAGGTGAGTAGTTTGGTGTTTATTCTTTATTTGCTGCTGGATTCTTTCTGTCTACTTCCTGAATGCATTTAATATCTGTTGTATACTATGTAATTCTCTTAATATCTCTTTCCAGTGTGTAATCCCTTTTTCAGTGAAACTTTAGTTATTCTCGCTATGCATATTAAAATAGACTAAATGTTGTTCCAATGATAAGCTGAACAATGCATTGGACTGCAAAATTCTAGGTTCTGCATTTTTACGTGGTTAGCTTGGCAGCACATAGAGCTGAAAAAGTTGTGTCTATAATTATTTACAGAGTTGTTCATTTGAGATTTTGATGTTTTTGCAGTTTTCTATTCAATAAAAGTTTGTTGATTTTCACTAATTCAGAAACAAATTAATAGAAGGAGCATGCGTGTAGTCAAACATTGAATAGGTGGTCGTTACCATTAGTTCCTCAACATACTTTAAGAAGCCATATTTGAAATGGAAACAGGAAAAAGGAAATGCTTCCCTTTTGTCAAGACAATAAAAAGGAAATGCATTCTATACACAGCTTAATTTTGTCCTGTTCTTCATCTTGAATAGAATATTGCATCTAGTTATTGACCAGCACAAAGTCCAAAAATTCCACATTGTGAAGAGAAACCCAAAACATTTAAGTTGCTCCGACTGTTACCTAGGAACTAATGATTGTGCAAAAATTTGTGTCTAAGCTACTATATAATATGACCTGATGCTTCACCATCATTTTCTCTCACACGCACATCACCAATTCACCATTCATACTTCCTTCTGATTAGGTTAACAATTAGTATCTTTCTGATTTAATGTTCCAAGCAATAGAAAAGGCTACATGATGACACTAGCTTCTTGGATACTTTTGTCCAGAATCACTCTTATGGTGATGAACACATTTATTTTATGTGAGTGTTCTATTTGTTTTATATGAGACCTCCTGGTTTGGGAGTTAATTTGAGATAAAAAGGGAAAAGAAGATGAAACATGCAAGAACTGGCATAATTAATCTGTTCGCAACCTGTTAATACTTGTGTATGGTCTAACACACCAGATAATGGTGGAAACGGAAGGCATTGGGTCTTCCGTTTTATTATGGCTGCGGCAATGGAAGTTGTGTACTCTTTGCATTGTCAATGGTATGTTGCTGAACAATGATTCACTGTGTTCTTTGCTATCACTTTTGCTTTATACTGGAAGTTCTGATCAAGAATTTAGCTTAGCATGCATATATATATGCTATGAAATAAAGTCCAGCCTCAGTCTAGCTTTGTGTAGGGGTTTGAGATGATAACCGATATGTAGAGAGATTTGTGTAAGCATGTTGGGAACTCTAATACAAAAGACCTGTGTTTTATGGCCAAAGGATGATGGATTTATCAAGTCTAGTGAGGGCTTGAGGTTTGCATATTTGAATAATGTAGGTGTTGAATGTCAAGTAAATGGCGAAGTGGTTGGTAAGGCTGTCTAACATGTCTTCTCTGGTAAATTGTATTCTATCACCGTAGATAGAGTATCTTTAAAATTAGCTCTCCAGCATGTTGCATGAATCCATTTGTTGCATGGCATTAGATTTACTCTCTGGCCTCAGACTCAGCTGAAAGTGGTTTTTCTTCTTGTTGGTTTATGAAAAGTAGTTGAAAATTAGATTTTCTTTCATTCACATGGTTTTGTCAATGTTGTTTTTCTTGCAGGTAGCTGAGCGTGCATTGTTTTTGTGGAACAACGATCATATAAGAAATTTGATCACACAGAATCGTAAAGTGATACTGCCTATTATCTTACCAGCTTTGGAGAGAAATGCCAGGGCTCATTGGAGCCAAGCTGTTCAGAGTCTGACACTGAATGTTCGTAAGATATTCTCCGATGCTGATCAAGAACTTTTTGACGAGTGCTTGGCCAGTTACCAAGAAGATGAGGCCAAGGAAAAGGAAACACAGGAGAAACGGGAGTTAACCTGGAACCGCTTGGAAGATGTGGCAGCCTCTAAAGCTGTAAGCAATGAGGCTGTACTTGTCTCGAGATTTGGCTCTTCTGTTGCCATTGCTACTGGGGCAAGTCCTAGGGCTACTGCAGGTAGTTGAGGCTTGATGAGAGGCCTTGGCAGGTATAGATCAATTATTGTACTCTGGTCGTTGGTTCAAGCATAGCAGGCGAGACCTCAAACAGTGCAACGGTGGAACTGCTAGTCTCAACTTATTATTTCTCATCAATGGAAAAGGTGGAACGCGAGATTACAATGATGCTGAGGTTACTCCTGTTTTTGGGTGCCGCTCTCCTAGCTTTTATTTCTCACCTATGATAGTGTAAGAGTGTGTATTATAAGGGATCCAATTTATAGAGGTAGTGCTTCTTATGTTTTATTTTTCATGTAATGATGCAAAGATATTGTTTCTTTCCCGTTCCAATGGTGCTAATTGCTTCACATTCATAGCCTCTTTAAATGCTCTTTTCTAAGCCAAATGGATGATACTCTCCCAGTCTGGTTTACGGATTTTGCCCCGAGTTTTATGCGGATGCTTGGAGGTCTTCTTTCACCAAAAATGATGACATGTCATCGTTGCAGTCCACTAACTGTTTTTTTTTTCTTAGTTTCTTACAATTTTAGGAAGATAAAAAATCATTCTGTTTTTTTTTATTATTATTATGGAAATAGTTACCTTTAACAATTTTTTTTTTGAAGGGTACCTTTAACAACTAAATAAATAATGCTTCTTTCAAAAAAATAATTTTTTTAATTAATATGCGTTAGGACAAAAACAAAGGTTACCTTTAACAACTAAATAATGTGTTTAAATTACACATCTCATGTAGTAAAATTGTAGTTGTTCTTCCAATCTATTTATTAGGATATTTATAAGTGGGCTTAATGTTAGTTAGTGGCGGCCTTTCCTGCTATTTACGAGTGGCTTACTGGGCTGAATGGCTCAATTGCAAATGTTCTTTATTTTGCCGTGGCTAATTTGAGGTGATCAACATGATTGGGATTGGGAATGTTAACATAACCCTTGTAGCTTTATCCTTATCATGGCAGTTAAACACATCAGTAATCATGGGCATCATACTAGAATCATAGCTTTTGTACATGTCTTGCTAATATGCTAACACAATTAAGACAATGTCAACATATAGCATGCACTGGTTTTGAGCTTAAAAACTCCAGGGCACCACCAAGCCAGCAATGCCCTGACTTCCATTTCAACTTCTTGTGTTACATGCCACAACAAAGCCACATTTACACTGAGCCACCTACTACCCATCCAGGGAGACAAGACAACTCTTCATCGGCACCTTACCGGTCTCATCTTCCTCCCACCCATAAGATTAGAAGAAAAAAAGAGAAAGGGACTAGTGAAAATGTTCTTCTCCATAGAAACAAGCATCTGGTAGGAATGTACTTATGGGTCATATTTTTTAACCCTTTTTCACAACTAGATGCTACTTGTCATCCACTTTGATGGAGTTCAATCTTCTCAGTCTCTGGTCAAGCTCCGCAAGCACTGCTGGCTCCTGTTTCTTCCTCTGCTTTGATAGAGTGTTGGTTGTCATTGAACCAATCTTATCAAACGCCACCTGCAACATTTACAATGACAAAGTCTCAATAAATCTTTTTGGCAATTGGGGAAGTTGTTTTGGTTGTTCATGTTCATGATCAATTTGCAGGCACATCATTACCAAGTCCAATCTACAAATTGGGAAGTGACACCTCAAAACAACTGAGGGATAACTATATGCATATATTCATATTATGCAATGAAAGGAGAAGTGAAAATGGAAAAGCAACTACTGATTGGTCTTACCGTCAATAATTCGTCAGGATCAAAGAGGTGGTGCGTAGTTTGCTGTAATATGTATATTACATCGCCAACATGATGTGTTAGAAGTAGCTCGTTTTCCTTCATCTGCAATTCCAAGTCATCAACTTAATGTCTTTCCAACATTTATCTAAAATTATTCTAAACAAAATATTTACATTCACATTAAAAAGAGCGTTGAGAAGTTAAATGTTGTGAAAAGGAACTGGCACCTTAAATATGGCCAAAGCAACATGGAAAAGAACCTTTGCCCCCTCATAGAAAAGGACATCCCACACACGAAGTGTAGTCTGCAAAATAAGCCCCACAAAATAGAAGGATTATTAGGAATCAAAGAACACTCCAATATTTCTATATTCATGAGAAAATATATGAAACTTGTACAGGACAGAGGCGTCGGGGAGAGACGGGCAAAACATGGTTCTAACCTCTGAAGGCAAGCTCTTAGAGAAGAGGCATAGGAACCACTCGGTGGCTACTAGGGATACATCAAACTCCAATTCTTCCAGATGAGCAGATAGCCTGCATTTTTCTCCTAAAATTTTTAACAAAATACTACCATTAAACAGAACCTAAATCAGCCAAGTCATCATACAGACCTTGGGCACTTTTTCTGAAGCAAATCTTTGAATACTCTTTGTTCAACATGACAGCCTGAAAGGTTAGTTGTGTAGCAGTCATTTACTAAGACATTTTCTAGTAGGACGGCCAACATCCAAAAAGCATCTTCCTCTGTTTTCATCACAAGCAAAAGCAATGCTGCAACATAATTTAAGCCCTGCACAGAGAATAGTGTTAATTCTGTCACAAAAATCAGAACAGCAAACTGAAAAATTGACTATATAAACTTAGCACAAATCTGTCCGAATTGAAGGAGAAAGCATGTAGACATCTAAAACCTATGTTTGGGCTCCTTGAATCAATTGTCAAAAGACAACTATTCCTTCCAAAGCAATAATAAAAAAAGAGCAGACATATCTGATGAATAAGTCCGACACAGAGATCCACATGCCAAGTATTTTGTCAAATAAAAGCAAAGGTTTACTTCTGTTCACAAAAACGAAACCTTTCACATTTTACCAAATGATCACCAAAAAATCTCTGCAGATAAGCTGTGACAACTACAAACCAAACAAGGAATATACAAGTATTACAAGATGCATAGAAGATAATATGTAACTTTAACGTTGGAGCTTGGGATATATGATAATATTATTTTTCTGGTAGTAATAGGATACAATTGCTTGCATGGAATGCTATCAGAGAAAACACGAGCAAATAGCAATTATGAGGATTGATTATGTGCAAGATAAATGCAATAGTGAAGAGGAAAAGAAAAGAAAAGAAAAGAATGTGGAAAACCAGTGACAAGTATACCCAGAAGAGACAGAATTACTGGCTGAAAACATCCCAAGCGCATACAATGAGAGTATGGTTTATGAATTTCAAATGAAAAGAATGTCATTATATTGAAGAGAACAAGGTGCGAAGAACCACCAAAGAATAATACGAGTCCCTTGCTTGGGCATTTTAGGAGCTCTGCTACCAGTTATTTTTCAGTTCAAGGAAGTTTGGATCAACTGCTGCCACCTATTGCAGTTTACCCCTTTCCATTTTTGGACAACTTTGCCCTTCTAGTAAAGACTAATAGAAGAATCCTAGAACTATAGAATTATATGCACTGCAACTGCAAAAGATTATTAGTATAAAAAAAACTGCAAAAGATTATTTTGTTCGGTTGCTAGGACCACATAGCAGAAGATTACTCTAAAATTCAAGCCTTTGCCGCCAAACCTAAAAGTAGGACACACTGTGATCATTATGGACAGTGACTAGAAAAAATAAGACACAACAATCACGAGCAAGGCAGAAATCAGAAAGGGGGCCAAAGTGTTATGCAATGTGCAACATGGAAAAGACTTTTCAAGCAGTTTATATCATATGTTCTCAGTGTATAACATAGTTGTGCTGCCATTGTTTACAGAAAGTTAAGCCAACTAAATACCCACCTGGCAATAGCCAACATCAGAATCGCGGAAAGAATACCCAACAAGGACGCGCCGGAGAGCAGCATGACCCTCTGGGGTGTCTAACCATGGATGACCTGGAAAGGTTCGTGGAAGATCCTGCAATCATATAGAAAGAATTTAAATAACAAGTATTTGATGATTAATGGATAAGGCCTCAAAGGAGAAAATAGTTATATTGGTGATACAAACTCTCAATTTATGATTATAATAAGACAGTAAGTAAAGACCTTATGTACGAAAACTTAAGAAAGGAATGTATAAAAATGTAAGACACACGAAGAACAAACTATTAATTACATATTTAAGATTTTACATCTCACTTGTTAATGCCTTCATCTTAATGACACAATAAAGTGGCCATGACACATTTTTTGGCTAGGTCAGATGAGAGCACTCATACTGGAGAACAATTTAAACAACCTATAATAAATGGTGCTCAAATGTGTGAATTTTTTGCAAGTCTGACAAATTCAGAAGAGATTTTAACAGAAATAGTAAGTTAGGTTAAAAAAAGTGAAGTATGGATGTGAAGAATTTTGTTTTCCTCCATCGCTAATATGACTTTTAACAATTTTAAAACAAAGACTAACATTATGCCACCACGGCATAGGTAGAAGCACCAGTGTCAAAACAGCAATCGTGTATCCCGAAGGATTCTAATGGCCTGATCTTTTGCGAATGGCATGCGATACAGTCCGAATGAATAGTGCACTTTTCCTAAACAGGAAAGTATCAAACCCAAGTCAATTGCCACCAGAACACCTATCCAATTTTCGGGGAAAGAGGGTGGCGGAGAAGAGAAAAAGGCAAAGCCAAATTAAGACAAATATACTCTTTCGCAGGACACGCCAAAAGAAGTGCCCAATTCTATGTTGTAAGAAACCAGCCTCATTAATGCATCACATCCTTCCAAACCAACCTTACTTACAAATACAAGCGGAACCATCAACATTATAGTGAGAATGAGATGCGCATGGTCATGTCCTGTCCTATTCAAGAATCTAGCCATCAACAGCAGCGACAGCAATTAAATCGAATAGATCAGACTTAAATCTAAATAATCAATCCATCAATATCAGTAGGTGCAAGATAAAAAGATGGAAATCAAAGTATGACAATGCACTCAACAAGCGATCAAATCGAATAACATCAAACGTCAACCAACACCAAAACCACCGGACCCAAAAATCAGGAGCATCCTCAATGCACTTTGCAGCATCTTAAATCCAATAGAATATCTCATCAATCGACACAAAATATGCAAAAATGTATCAGACCCATATCCTGAATTCGGTACTTACATGATCTATCTGCTTCGTAGCTGGTGTAACTTTCCCTTCTACAGCCTTGGTCAGATCATTATAATAGCTCTCTGGCACCGTAGACTTCTTCTTTGCAGCCCCAGAGAGAGAAAACCAAACCTTAGGCCGAAGCACAGGAGGTATCCCCTTCCTTATGAGCCTCTTCAAAGTGATTGCATTAGCTAAAGTTGACAATTTGAGAGAAGATTTCAATGCAATCCCTTCGGCTATTGAGAAAACCTGAGGCTGCAAATACCAATTAGCACCTTTGCTAGCCTCCAAAGACCACCATACCCTTCCCTGTTCCCTCACCTTCTCCCTAACCTCATTCAATACATTGACGTCATCCACATTGCCTTCTACAGTGAACCCATAGAGGTCTTGGAATTTGACAACTAAATTTGCCCTTCTGGAATGGATGCTTGGCCTCAAGATAATTGGGATTTGATGTTGGATTTCTAAAGAAATCTCTCTTTTTCTGTCAGCTGTATACATATCTGATTTCCTTCTCTCTCTTTTTTTTCCTTCTGTTTGTGGGTTCTTTCAACAGTGACGATAATTGGCAACAAAGAGCAAGGCTTTCTTCAAAAGGCTACAGGGTTATAAACATAAGAAACGGTCAATTCTTTGAAGCTAACAACCTGAGAATTGAATTGGCTTCAATAGCTTCAAATGGGAATTTAATAACCTACAAAATTGATTACAACAAAGGACAGGTTTACATTTGGAAATGGGTGTAAAGAACCCTTTGATGATATTCAGAAAAAGAAAACTTTATAATTTAAGAATAAAATGTTACACCCACACAAAAAGAAGTTGGAAAAAATCTTTTCCTTTCTACATGTGGGCTATAAACTGGGAAACAACAAGAAGGAACAAGAACAAATGAAGACCAAAACCCAGAAACAGATCCTTCTGTTAGTGTGTATAGAGAGAGGGAGAGAGAGAGAGAGACCAGTTTAGAAAGTCCTTTTAGGGAAAAAGAAAAAAAAAACAAGGAAGGGTGGAAGAAACAGGGGACCGGCTCTTCAGGGGAGACCGGAGCTTGAAGCTCAGAAGATTATAGAGGACTCATCGGGTAAATAGGTGGTCTCAGCTGGACTTCTCTCTTCAATTCTCTCTTGATGGAGGAGAAAAATGGAGTGGATTGATAAAAGGGACAAGGGACCAGACTGCAAAATGGCGTAATGTTCTCTAGGGGCTGATTTACAAATTCTGGCGAAAAATCCGTTCTTTGAATATATTTTGTGTTAGAATGAACGTTGTAGTGGGACTAAAGTGGTTCTTTTTCTATTGAAGAGAGAGACGTTAGATGTGTGTGAGGGAGAAGAGAGGGGGCCAGGTAGTAATTGGCTGTGGGCTGTGGTTTGAATGTGTGTACAGGGGGTAGGTGCTCGGTTAAAATTAGACTCAAACCCTGTGTTTCCCTTTTTTGTAAAACGATTAAATCATAAAAATGCCCTTCATAGGTGGGTTGGGTTGGTTTTCTCCATGTTTAGCGTATACAGTTTTACAAAAATTAACAGCTGATTTGTCATTTCCATTACAAGTTGGCACTAACAAATGATACTATCTTATCTCCAAACATAAACTATCAATGAATTTCTTATCCTTCAAGTGTTATGGAATAGTGTTTCATCAAGCGATGCATATGATGGTTGGAAATGTACACAATAAAATCATAAAAAAAAATTTAGGATAACTAATTAAACAAAATCGTTATGAAAAGTTGAATTGATCGATTATTAAACAAATAAAAAATATATATGATATGATATCAAGCTCCTCTCATATATTTATGCTGAGAAAACCTATACTACATTCCCCAACTAATTGGCTACTTACATTTTAATTTTGAAGACAATACTATTTTCAACAATGTGTGTATAAGTATAACCAACCAATACTTGTGTAATTAGCGATTAAATTTTGAATTACCGCGACTATTAACTCACCAAGGAAAGCGGAGGAATTTGTAACAGAGGGGTACTTCTGTTAATCGTGTGAACCCACACCAATCATTTCCCCGCCAACAGTGATGAGCTGGCTGTACTGGGCCCCACATAAGATGTGGGCCACCTCCTACATAACGCGCGAAAAAGCAAGGTATCACGTGCGAGCTTCTCACCCCTCAGTGAATTTTTTATCTATATCTATATTTTATTATATATAAAAGTACGAAGTAACTAAAATTTGTGAAATTGAAATACCAAAATACTTTTTGTTCTATTAACATAATAGTCATTATAAAAACTATTCTAAATAACAGATCATGACAATCCATAGATACTAACTATATTTTTCTTCTACCGACGTCAACAACAACCTAACAAACTAAAATCTAATGTTTTAAAATGTAACAGCCCGGGTAAGAATTTGGATTTTTACCGGGACTGTAGAAGTCGATTTACCGTGATTTACTGTTGAATTAACCTTGGGTAATTAATTCAAGGTAAATCGGGAGTCGTTTTTCGAAACCGAGAGTTTTCCCGCGCTCGGGGGTATCTTTCCGGCTAACCGAGCCTCGGTTTTCAGTTCCGAGAGTTGGTCGACGCTCGGGAGAATTAATCGGACTTTCCGAGCCCAAGTCATATTTTCGGACTCGGGACGGAAAATTACGACTATGCCCTTGTCTTCTTCCTTTTCTTCCTTTCCTTTCTTCTTTTCTCTTTTCTCTTTTCTTTTCTTTCTTTTCTCTCCTCCCCTGTCGTCTTCCTTTCTCCCGCCCGTGACGATCGCCGCCTGCCCCACCTTCCCTTGTCTTCTCACCCGTGACCCCCTGTCTTCTCCTTCTTTGTTCCTTTTATTTCTTTTCCTCTCATTCCTCTCTTCTTCATTATTTTCCGAGACCTGCAACAAACACACACCACACCACCCGCTGCCACCGCCACCAAACACCGCCCCCAAACACCGCCCCCAGCCACCTCTCTTCTCCTCCTCCTCGTTTCTGTCACTGTCGAGGCAAGCCACCACCACTGCCGCCCTGCTCGCGCGACCGGCCACACCCTTCACCGCCACCTACACACACAACCACACCTCTCGACGTAGACACACCGCCGGCCACCAGCCCCCACTTCCTCACCTCGCGTGCGACGCCAACAACCACCACAGACGCCACCGGAGACCACCTGCAGCCGCGCCGTCTGGGTTCTCCTCCTCCCCGAGCCGTCTGCAGCGTCGCCCGTCACTGTCCGTCGCGAGCAGGCCCGCAGCCGACGCCCAGATCGCCGGTCCTTCCTTCTCCCTCGCCGAACTCCTCTCTCTGCTCCTCGCCGTGTCGAGTTCGCCGCCTGTCTTCTTCTCCCTGCGCCTCGCCGCCTGCAAACCGCCGCCGGAACTCACCCAAGGTGAGCCATGTGATGGAGAAGACGCGGGTCGACCCGTTTGTGACGGGTTGGCCCGAATTCTCTAGGGTTTGGGGTTGGGTTATTTTCGGACTTGGGCTATGTTGTGTATGGGTTGTGAGGTTATTGTTGGTTGGGCTGATGGATATGGGTGTTGGTTGTTGGGTTTGGGTTGAATATTTGGTAGTGGGCTTGGGTTTTGTGGGGAATGGGTTATAGGTTTAGGTGTTTAGTTTGTTGGGCTTTAGTTTGGGTTATGGGTTAGGTTTGGGCTATGTGGGTTAGGCTTGGACTTGGCCCAGTCCAGAAATAAAAGAAAATAAATAATAATAATTATAATAATCAAAATAAAATCTGGGAATTTATATAAAGACTATATAATTCTGAAAATATAAATTTTGAAAAGGAAATAATTTTTGGGAAAATAAATAATTTGGGAAAGTGTAAGATATGGAAATAATTAATATTCATGCATACGGGAATAAGTTGGGAAATATATATATGTATATTAATAAATTCGTATTTATTATTGGAAAAATAAGTTATATGGTTATATTTTCTGGAAATGGAGTTTTCTAAAGAAAATAATAATTGGAAACTATATTTGGAAAGTATAATAATTTTTATGGAAATATTATGGAAAATATATATATTATAAATTCTAGAAAAATTATAGTAATTATTATTTTGGGAAATTATAATTATTTTATGAAAATATATTTTGAAAAGAGTATTAATTAAAGTATGGTACCGAAATTGTATTTGGAAAAACGTACAATAAATATTTTCGGTAAATGGAAATAATAAGGGATAAGAATCGGGATGGGTTATTACGCAGTTTGGCATCATAGAGTACCGAATATGTGCATTTATGTGTATGCATTGTTTTGTTGTATAGGTTATGATACCGAGCAGTTCCTGTGGAACCGGCTTTGGACCGATCGATGTTTCCAGAGTTGAGTAATCGGCTAAGGTGAGGTAAGTAAATATTTATTTACATCCCGTGATATCAAGTTGCTGCTTGTTTGCTATATGTGATATTTGCTGGTATGAATCTTTGTGGCTGTGTATGGTTGTTGTGTGATGATTTAAGTTGATAATTGTTGCCGTTGATGTTGTTGAAATTATTGTTGATGTTATTGATGATGTTGGAATTGTGGATATAAGTAAGACTATTGATGTTGGAACAGCCAGATGGTAGTCTTAGATTATGGTGCTGGGGGAGAGTTAGTGGCTGGTGCCTGCTCCCTGTCTGTACCAAGTTATTGTTATTGTTTGGGCACTGGGGGAGAGTTAGTGGTTGGTCCTGCTCCCTGTCTGTGCCAGATATTACGTGGAGGTACCGGGGAGGGGTCCACGGGCTAGCTAGCTTGACTACTAGGCGACGGCCATCATTTAGCTTGTGATAGGGGCCCTGATAATAAAATTGGAATAGCGTGTCTAGAATCACCAGTGTGTATTTAAGATTCGTGAGAACCTTGGTTAATTGTTGTGTTGTGACTTGGAATAGTTACGGTTTATGCATATGTATACTTGCTTATGGGTTTACCCGGTGGGCACTTCGGACTCACCCCTCACCTGCGGGCTTTCATCCCGTAGGTTGAGTTATTTGTTGTTCAGGTATATTGCATTCCAGACAGGCTACGGCGTCATCCCTTGGACATGACTCGGATCCATTAGTTGCATTGGGCTTTGCATATGTTGTCATGTGAGTCATAAGTCTTCCGCTGTGCATATTGATAAGTCTTCCGCAGTGCTGATTATTATTGTTGTTGGGCCGTTGGGCCAGTTATGATGTTATTGATGTTGGGCCGTTGGGCCAGTTATGATGTTATTGATGTTGGGCCGTAAGGCCATATCGTTGTTAATATTTTTGGGCTGTTGAGCCAGGGTTTATGTTTTATTCACTGTAGGCTGGGTTTGTTTGGTTGGGTCATCACAGTTCCGGCACGTGTTTATTGTGTACGATAAATACGGGTCGGGGCGTCTCATAAAAATCCTGGTAATAGTTATAATCCTAATTGTATTAAAAAAATTAATTCTGAAATAATACATATCTACTTATTATTTCTATCTCGTACAACTTGATATTGGCTGCTTATTGATTCATAAACTAATTAATTAATTATGTTGCTTGCAATATATACATGCCATCAACTTCTTCTTTACTTGTTCTTTTGAAGCCAATACTTGATCTCATTATATGCATGAGCAAATTAACTGTTACGGCCCGTCAAGTTTAGGGCTGATGATGTGAAATTAGCAGGTATGCAATCTGTCAAATCTACCTCACACTATACTAAAATGCTATCGAAAATTGCCTTATAAGTGATGATAATTAGTTTGTTTTTTTAGATAAAGTGCCTTGCTTTGCCCCAACTAATCCAGTCGACCTGCGTCCCGCACCTGGGTATGGTGGGTGACTCTCCCAATGGGGATTTTTTGCGTACACGATGACTTAAATCCGAGACCTCGCTTAAGCGAAACCAAGTCGCTTACCACTTGGACCAACCCCACATTGGTCCCAATCTATAACTCATTGATTGTTTATTTGCTTTTTTTTGCTTGGTGTTTTATTTGTAGGTAACAACAAATCCAAAGTGTTGGTTTAACAAATGAGTCGTTAGTATTAAAAAAAAAAAGTAATGAGTTGAACTCTCAACCGGTGATTTATTTTCGGTTGCTGCTAACAAATTGAACCACATAATGTTTTCATACGGTTAACTAATCATGGAGAAGAATAAATACAAGAATTCATGACATATGTAATTGCAATTTATTATCAATAACAACTATGGAGATAAAAAAACAAAGAATAGTCGAATAGTCAATAAAAACTACTAAAAAATAATAAAAGAAAAGAATTATCACAATATTTTACGACTAAAGTGTTTGTACTTTATTATCAACAAGAATTTTGGAAAAAAAAAAGAAGAAACCACCATGAACAACGACTACAAAAAAGAATAATAGTGAAAAATAATAACATAATTTAATAATTTCATTCATTAATAATATAATTTAATAATTAAAATTATATAATTTAGAATATCAAAGGAATAAAAATTACTATTTATAATAATTGATTTATAAATTCCTATTCTAATACTAAAACTAATTCCAAGCAATGCGTAATCATTTGTCTAGATTATCAAAAACAATCTTTGTTTACATTATATATAAGTTCTTGTCAAGAAAATGATTGATATGTAAATCTTTATTGAATATTTTCTCAACCACTATCATGAATTACGAAGGATAATAATTATTGAAAAACAAAAGAACAATGATGATGTAACGCCCCGAATTTTTCGAATTTTTGATTATTTTTATTTATAAAAATTTTTAAGTTATTTTCCAATCTTACCCTCTCAAAAATATACAAGATTTATGTGTCAAAGGGTTTTATTTATTTATTTATCTTTTGGTGGATTTACTAAAAATTTATTTTGGAATTTATTCCCAAGTTGGAATTTCCTTTTGAAAAAATTAAATTTTTTTTTCCAAGCAAAAACACAAGGGGTGGGTGTGCTTTGGCCAAAATGGTGTAGTTTTGGCAATGCTTGAACATAGAGCACATGTAGCTGCACCGTTTGACCATAGTCCATAGTGTTTAAAACAAATGAGTTGTGGGTTTGGCTAAACCTAAACCTAGCTATATATTTACCTCTTTCGTCGCTTCATACAATTATTTTTTGGGGTAGTTACTACCAGTCACCGATATCACCTCCTTCTTGCATCCATCTTCCAATTTCCTTTGTCTTTCACACAAACCACAATCACCATTACATGGCATAGCTACGCAAAGGAGGAGCAAAGAGGAGTGAGTCGTGGGGGCTAGGGAAAGTCCTTGGCCTTTCCACGTGTAGGTCTTCAGGGAGTAGAATTTGGGGTTGTCGTTCGCTGGTGTTGCAAGCTTTGGATTGTACAAGTCTTTTGCCGGTAAGACTTCCTTCAAGTCATTCATGCTTCCTGTTTTTTTGGGTTTTGCTTTCTGTTGGATTTATGCCATTGGAATTTGACCGTAATTTGAATAACTGTAACTAAACACGTGGATTTGATTTTTCCTTGATTCTTATATATATTGAATCTGGTGGATGCATTTGTGTACCATCCGAATGATGAACCTGGCTTATAATTTAGTTTTATCATTAATAATTTTGAAGTCATCTCCAGGCTTACGTGGAATTTTTTCTGTCATGCACTCTGTTAAAATGTTCAAACAATTCTAACGGACATTGGTTTGGAAATTGATTTCGGTGACACCAACTGGACAATACATATTGTAGTAATAATAGTTCCACCCATATACACTAAACTTGCCGCAAAATACTATTAATATTCTTGTAGGCATTAGTCAGTTAATAAAAATGTTTATTCATGTGTCTATGTTGGCTGGTATAGGCACGTGTCTATTCATGTGTCTTTGCCTCTTGAGGTTGACTCCTAAATATGAAATATTAGTGATTCAAATGTGACATTATATTGTTCCTAAGTCCAGAATGAGTATCTGCACAAGGACCCTTGAATTCATTAATTCCCTTACTGTCAAAGCACTACTTTTTTTTTTTTTTGCACACGTTATGCTGGACCACTGTGAGGTATTAGGAATTGACCAATAGCTTTATAATTTGTTTTCAAAGAATGTTGGTTATGAAAGGCTTTAACTCAGAAGGCTTAGTCCTGATTAATGGATTGGTCATGGAGTTTTATACTATGGAACCTTGGTTTCTACGCATTTGGTTTCTAAATGGAGTTCCAGTTTTCAAATGAGTTTCACATAGTTAATTTGACCTAGAAAACGAATCCTTCCTCGTTACATCTCATGTCCGGTTAAGGATTGTTATCATAATTTATTAAGTACTAAGCATGCAGTTCATGTTATATCTGTGTATGTTATACTTGATACATATGTCAATGCTTAGGCACCGTGATACCTTGAAGCAGCAAGGTTTCATGACGAAGCAGGTTTGGACGCTAGCTATCTAATATTCCAGGTGAGGACTTATAAACCTTTGTATGCATTACTGCCTACAATGCTCGGTTAATTGTCTTGGTATATAAAGTGGTATTATTTATTTGGTCTTGAATGCTGTATGCATGCTTGCCTGCTTTGTGGATGTTCTTGCTTACACCTTGTATCTTATTGATGATACCTCTGATGCAGTGTGCATGATTATGTGAACTGTGTACCAGTGTGATATAATATGCCTGTCGAGCATGACTTGTTTTGTGTGTTAAATAACGTGATATATGGTTTTATGGTTTGTGTGGTGGACTGTGGGCTGGAGGCCCGGACTTGAGAATAAGATGTTAAATTCACACAAACCTGGGTATTCATATGTAATGGTACACGAAACTCTTTAAGCATAAATAACAAATTATAATAATTCTGCTGTGGGGTTGTTGACCGGTTGGTTTGAGCGGGAAGTGATACCCCTCGGGATTGCATGCGGGATAGCATGGTACATGCGGTTTAGCATATGGGTCTGTGATGACCGGTTCTACCTCCCTCTTTCTCTCTGTCTGTCTCTCTCTCTCACTGATTGTATTGGGCCTTGCCCTGTTTATATTGGGCTTATGCCATGGTTGTCTCATGAGACGGGACCAAGCTCGACGCTCATAGTAGAGGGCCCTAATAAAACATTCAACTCTAATAACAATAATGTACAATGATAATTAAGTGATTAAAGATCAGTGTTGGTTTGAAGTCTGATGATGACTTGTATTGATCATTGTGACTTGTTTGTGCATTGTGGTTGCTGTTGCCTGATGCCGATGTACTTATAGTTGATTTGTATTTGTATACACTGGTTTATTTGTTTGCGGTGAGACAGTGGTTGGTCTCACCCCCTCACAGTCTTTTTCAAGTTAACTGCTCATTGAGCAGTGGTGCATATCAGCAGGTGGCAGCGTTATCCTCTCCTCGGGTCGGATCCATAGGGTTCATTGCATGCATGTTGCTATGTATTTTTGGTTTTCCGCTGCGTACTTGATTCCATTGTATTATTTATTATTTGATTAAATGTTGATCATGCTGTTGATGATTTTCGTGTCCCGGGAATGATAAGGGCAATTTGGTCATTTTATATTTAACTTATAGTTTATATTAATAAATTGGGACACGGGTGTTTCAGTTGGTAGCGGAGCCGGCTGTAGATCCTTGGGGATGTGTGGATATGTTTTGTGATCTTATGTGCATATGTCTGCTCCTTTTTGAGTCGGTTGTTGCATTGTCTTATGCATGCATATAGTGAGGTTGTCTATGGATCCGGTGGAGGACACACACCTGCTGAGGGTCGGAGTGACACGGTATTGTTGTTTAAATGATATGCTTACCTTTATAGCTTAGGCTGTTGCAAGGTTTGTTTTGTGGAATATTCACTGCTTATTAGAGTCGGTGTAGACTCTTGATTCTTTGCTTATGTTTTTGTGTCGGTGTGGGTACTCCGTTGTTGCTTCTCCCTGTGTTGTCGCCAGAAGGTGCGTTCCTACGGCAACATGTCTGATAGTTCCAGAAATAGAACTGGCCAATACAAGTAAGAACCGTCAATTTGTTTTTTTTTGGATGTTATATCTGTCAAGAGATGATTTGATATGATTCTTGTGATTTTGGTGATCTTGGTGATCATGTTATATGTGGTCTGATTATCTGACCTGAAGAGTTTGAATTTACTTGTGAAATTACAATATGGATTTAATCTTGTTCGAAGTTCGAGTTGACAATTTCTTGAATTAATTTGAGGTTGACCCAATGGTATACTTGAGGAAATGTCTTTCAATGATACTTGAGGTTTTTATTTTGGTTGAGATTTGAGGTATTGATGGTGTTTGTGATTAAAGAGTTTTGATCATGAATTGTTGTTGAAGTTATCGCTTATATGCGGGTTGAGGATACCGATAGTGTGTTCATATTGAGGTTTTGATTATACTACTCTTGTGGAGGTGTAGGTTTACTCATCTCTAGTGGATATTGATAATGTTTGGGTCATAAGGCTAGATTTGTGAGCTTGTCTTGGGCGATGTGAGTTAAATATCTGGAGTATGATGGGGTAAGTATTGGAATGAACTTGTAATATTTAGGTTCTTTATCAAAAGCATTGTGATGATCGTGGTAATTATAGTTTGAGGGATATATTTATAGGTATGAGTTATGAAAGGTTGTTTGGGTCTTGAGGAATCCAAATTCTGGAAATTATAGCTATGATATTTCGGTACTAATCGAGTTCTAGTGCTAAAGGTATGTTCTGGGAGTTATATAATTTTGGCTAAAATTGGGAGAGTGGGAAATGCTTAGAGGTTTGGAGCATGAAATGGATTATGAATTTCTGGTCCTGAGGGTTTCGAAATACGAATGATGATCTTGTTATTTAGTAACAATTTTTTTTTGAGTTCTAGTACCTGAGGGTATGCTTAACGGACCAAAAGTTTTGGGTATATTTGTTTGAGGAAAGTAAAAATGATGATAATGAAACGGATTTCAGATTTTGATATTATTAATGTGGGTCATGGATAGATAAGACTATTGGGTTAATGCTTTGATCTTATGCTCTATTTAATAATGTCTGGTTAAAGTCGATGATTGACTTGGTACATCAGAGTTCTTGCTTGGAAAATGTGAATGATGGTCAAGATGGTTTTTCTTGGTAGTCTCGGCCAACGGTACTTTGATACCGAATGACACTTGTTTGTGTCAGTTTTGTTGCTTGACTTATTCTTTAAATTTCGAGGACGAAATTTTGCTAAGTGGGGTAGAACTGTAACGCCCCGAATTTTTCGAATTTTCGATTATTTTTATTTATAAAAATTTTTAAGTTATTTTCCAATCTTACCCTCTCAAAAATATACAAGATTTATGTGTCAAAGGGTTTTATTTATTTATTTATCTTTTGGTGGATTTACTAAAAATTTATTTTGGAATTTATTCCCAAGTTGGAATTTTCTTTTGAAAAATCAAATTTTTTTTTCCAAGCAAAACACAAGGGGTGGGTGTGCTTTGGCCAAAACGACGTAGTTTTGGCAATGCTTGAACATAAAGCACATGTAGCTGCACCGTTTGACCATAGTCCATAGTGTTTAAAACAAATGAGTTGTGGGTTTGGCTAAACCTAAACCTAGTTATATATTTACCTCTTTCGTCTCTTCATACAATTATTTTTTGGGGTAGTTACTACCAGTCACCGATATCACCTCCTTCTTGCATCCATCTTCCAATTCCCTTTGCCTTTCACACAAACCACAATCACCATTACTTGGCATAGCTACGCAAAGGAGGAGCAAAGAGGAGTGAGTCGTGGGGGCTAGGGAAAGTCCTTGGCCTTTCCACGTGTAGGACTTCAGGGAGTAGGATTTGGGGTTGTCGTTCGCTGGTGTTGCAAGCTTTGGATTGTACAAGTCTTTTGCCGGTAAGACTTCCTTCAAGTCATTCATGCTTCCTGTTTTTTTTTGGGTTTTGCTTTCTGTTGGATTTATGCCATTGGAATTTGACCGTAATTTGAATAACTGTAACTAAACACGTGGATTTGATTTTTCCTTGATTCTTATATATATTGAATCTGGTGGATGCATTTGTGTACTGTCCGAATGATGAACCTGGCTTATAATTTAGTTTTATCATTAATAATTTTGAAGTCATCTCCAGGCTTACGTGGAATTTTTTTTTCTGTCATGCACTCTGTTAAAATGTTCAAACGGACATTGGTTTGGAAATTGATTTTGGTGACACCAACTGGACAATACATATTGTAGTAATAATAGTTCCACCCATATACACTAAATACTATTAATAATCTTGTAGGCATTAGTCAGTTAATAAAAATGTTTATTCATATGTCTATGTTGGCTGGTATAGGCACGTGTCTATTCATGTGTCTTTGCCTCTTGAGGTTGACTCCTAAATATGAAATATTAGTGATTCAAATGTGACATTATATTGTTCCTAAGCCAGAATGAGTATCTGCACAAGGACCCTTGAATTCATTAATTCCCTCATTGTCAAAGCACTACTTTTTTTTTTTGCACACGTTATGCTGGACCACTGTGAGGTATTAGGAATTGACCAATAGCTTTATAATTTGTTTTCAAAGAATGTTGGTTATGAAAAGCTTTAACTCAGAAGGCTTAGTCCTGATTAATGGATTGGTCATGGAGTTTTATACTATGGAACCTTGGTTTCTACGCATTTGGTTTCTAAATGGAGTTCCAGTTTTCAAATGAGTTTCACATAGTTAATTTGACCTAGAAAACGAATCCTTCCTCGTTACATCTCATGTCCGGTTAAGGATTGTTATCATAATTTATTAAGTACTAAGCATGCAGTTCATATTATATCTGTGTATGTTATACTTGATACATATGTCAATGCTTAGGCACCGTGATACCTTGAAGCAGCAAGGTTTCATGACGAAGCAGGTTTGAACGCTAGCTATCTAATATTCCAGGTGAGGACTTATAAACCTTTGTATGCATTACTGCCTACAATGCTCGGTTAATTGTCTTGGTATATAAAGTGGTATTATTTGTTTGGTCTTGAATGTTGTATGCATGCTTGCCTGCTTTGTGGATGTTCTTGCTTACACCTTGTATCTTATTGATGATACCTCTGATGCAGTGTGCATGATTATGTGAACTGTGTACCAGTGTGATATAATATGCCTGTCGAGCATGACTTGTTTTGTGTGTTAAATAACGTGATATATGGTTTTGTGGTTTGTGTGGTGGACTGTGGGCTGGAGGCCCGGACTTGAGAATAAGATGTTAAATTCTCACAAACCTGGACATTTATATGTAATGGTACACGAAACTCTTTAAGCATAAATAACAAATTATAATAATTCTACTGTGGGGCTGTTGACCGGTTGGTTCGAGCGGGAAGTGATACCCCTCGGGATTGCATGCGGGATAGCATGGTACATGTGGTTTAGCATATGGGTCTGTGATGACCGGTTCTACCTCCCTCTTTCTATCTCCCCCTTTCTACCTCCCTCTTTCTCTCTGTCTGTCTCTCTCTCTCACTGATTGTATTGGGCCTTGCCCTGTTTATATTGGGCTTATGCCCTGGTTGTCTCATGAGACGGGACCGAGCTCGACGCACACAGTAGAGGGCCCTAATAAAACATTCAACTCTAATAACAATAATTTACAATGATAATTAAGTGATTAAAGATCAGTGTTGGTTTGAAGTCTGATGATGACTTGTATTGATCATTGTGACTTGTTTGTGCATTGTGGTTGCTGTTGCCTGATGCCGATGTACTTGTAGTTGATTTGTATTTGTATACACTAGTTTATTTGTTTGCAGTGAAACAGTGGTTGGTTCACCCCCTCACAGTCTTTTTTAGGTTAACTGCTCATTGAGCAGTGGTGCATATCAGCAGGTGGCGGCGTTATCCTCTCCTCGGGTCGGATCCATAGGGTTCATTGCATGCATGTTGCTATGTATTTTTGGTTTTCCGCTGCGTACTTGATTCCAATGTATTATTTATTGTTTGATTAAATGTTGATCATGTTGTTGATGATTTTCGTGTCCCGGAAATGATAAGGGCAATTTAGTCATTTTATATTTAAATTCTATTTTATATTAATAAATTGGGACGCGGGCGTTTCAGATGAAGAACTGATGAAGAGTTAGCAAAAATTACAAATTGGAATAACATCTGCAAAAAAGAATAATCATTGAGAAGAATAATCATAAGAACTCATGATACACAATAATGTTTGAGAAAAAAATGAAGAAGAACAATCGAAGAGCCAGCAAAAACTACGTACAGGAACGTCTACTAAAAAAATAATCGTAAAGAGGAATAATCACAAGAACTCATAATAGATGTGTTGGGAGTTTATTGTCAACAAGAACTGTAAAGAAAAAAAAAATAAAGAACATTTGAATAGTCAATGAAAACTACAAACATCAACGACTATGAAAAAAAAGTAAAATAATAACATAATTTAATAATACCTTTCATTAGTAATATAATTTAATAATTAGAATTATATAATTAAAAATATCAAAGAATTCAAAAAATATCATTTATAGTAACTAATTTATAAATTTTTTATTTTAATACAAAAACTAATTCTAAACAAGTTTGTAAATTTGTTTAGATTATATATAAGTCCTTTAAAAAATGAATGATATATAAGCATGGACGGATGCACGGTGTAGTGACTACACTGGCATCCATAAAAAAATATTTTCCTTATTTCTTTTTATCCCAAAAATTTAATTACTCTATTTTGCCTACACTCATTTTCATTAAAAGTATTATCCTACTAACTAACTATGGAATCCCACAAGATTCAGTTAACTTATTTGACCTATCAATAAAATTTGAAATATTGATTAGTCCTTGTTTTTAAATAGTATGGCCTTTTATTATTAGAAACAAAATCTAATATCTTTAAAAATCTAATAAACGGCCTTTCAGCTCAATAATTCTCCTTTTTATTTTTTTGTATTCTAAATTTAAATTTTTTATTGATTATTTAGGTTTATTTAGGTTCATCGTGATGGTTATAACCAGTAATACATAAATTTACAAATTATTCAATTTTAATTTTCAATATTTGTTCAGATAAATAGATTAAGATGGGAATAAAATTTTAATCTCTTGCCAAATTGATCTGATCGTGGTTAGAAGTTAATGGTTTAATAGAACTCATCTTGGGAACTGATTTAATTTTCTTTCAAGTTGATATTTATAATTTTTGATGGTTTAGTTAACATGCACCAAAAATTTCTAAATATCACCCTAATAATAAAAAATTGTAATTCGATGGGCTATAAATTATTAAATAATTACGTAATTACATTACATATCTCAAAATTTATTTGATTTCATTGAAGATAAATAAATTATTCATCATTTTCAAAATATGAGAATACATAGAGAGCAATTGTAGTATTTAATTAATTTTAATACTCTCTCTCTCTTCCAAAATATAAGTTGGTTCCAAGATTTTTGTTTTGCTTCATATTATTAGTGTAACAGCCCGGGTAAAAATTTTGGATTTTAACCGGACTGCAGAAGTCTATTTATCGTGATTTACTGTTGAATTAATCTTGGGTAATTAATTCAAGGTAAATCGGGAGTCGTTTTTCGAAACCGAGGGTTTTTCCGCGCTCGTGATTTTTCCGTGGATTTTTCGGAACTAAGTTGGTATTTTTCGGGTTTCGGAATTTCTCAAAAAATCACACCGGAAAATAACTAAGGAGGTATCTGTTATTTTCTGGTCCGGATCGGATTCGCCCGTAATGCGGACGAATTTTATTATTGAGTTCACAAGCTAAATAGTAATTTTTTTTCATTATAAGAAGGAGGCAGCGGGGTGAGGAAGAGAAGAAGAAAAAAAAAAGGAGAGAAAAAGAGAGAAAAGAAAAAAAAGAGAGAAAAAGAAAAAGAGAGAAAAGAAAAAGAGGGGAAAAAAGAAAGGAAGAAAAAGAAAAAGGAAAAAAAAAGAAGAAAAAAAAAAGAAGAAAAAAAGGAACCAATCAGAAAAGAGAAAAAAAAGAAAAGAAAATGAAAGAAAAAGAAAAGAAAAGAAATTGAGAAAATGAGAAAAATAGAAGAAAAGAAAAAAAAATACAGAAGAACAGTAGTCACCTTCGGCCCTCCCACGGTCACTGTACACGCCGGCCTGATCCGCGCCGCGCCGCGTGCCACCGCCGCCACCAGGAGCTCTGTCACGCCGTCGCGAGCTCACCCATGGCGTCGCCGTCGCATTCCGCAGCCTGAAGCCTCCTGACGCGCCTTCGACCCGCCGGATTCCCCGCGGATCCAACATCCTCGTGCTTGCCGCCTCAGCCCGACGTCGCCGCGCTCAGTTTGCCGCCGCCTTGGAGTCGCCTCCGTCCGCCGCTGCTGAGGGCGTGCTCGCTCGTCCATCCCCGCCCGTTCACGCCGCACCGACGAGCTCAACCCGCGAGGTGAGCATCCAGATCCGTCGACCCGCGTGCTTGTCCGGGTCGCGAACCTGGGTCACAGCCGTGGGCTTGACTTCCTTTGGGCTGGGTATTTGGTTAGGCTTGGGCTGGGCATGAACTCACTGTTCATGGCCCAGTCTAGTAAAAAGAAATATAATAAAATTAAATGATATATAAATACTTATTTATCTAATTTCTGGAAATTAATTTTGGGAAAAAAATTATGTATTTATTTTGAGTAAATTACTGCCAATTTAACTCTGGTATTTGTGTTAAAGTATAAATATATTTACTTGGATAAATAATTAAGATTATGTTTTGGGGAACTATTATTAATTGGAAAAAATATATATATACCTTGAAAATAATTTCTTTAAATTTAATATGTATATTATTTAGTCTGGAAAATTATAATTTTGGTGTATGTATATAAATATGTATTTTGTAAATTAAAAGTAATTATGTTTTGTGTTGGAAATTATATTGTATATATATTTAGAAAAGATAAATACTATAAATATTTTCTGAAAATTATAAATAGGTTATTATTTTTCTGGAAAATTATTGTAATTATTATTTTGGATAATTATAGTTATTTTATGAAATTATTT
Source organism: Turnera subulata (assembly GCA_028386065.3). Taxonomy (NCBI): domain Eukaryota; kingdom Viridiplantae; phylum Streptophyta; class Magnoliopsida; order Malpighiales; family Passifloraceae; genus Turnera; species Turnera subulata. Next base: position 39,431 of record JAKUCV010007259.1, read on the forward strand.
TGAAAAAAGAGTTTTAATTAAGTATGGTACCGAAATTATATTCAGATATACGTTCGGTAAAATATTTTCGGTAAATGGAAATAATAACGGATATGAACCGGGGTGGGTATATTTCGTAGTATTGGCATCATAGTATACCGATTATGTGCATTTATGTGTATGTGTTGTTTTGTGGTATAGGTTTGATATCGGGCAGTTTCCCGATGAGCCGGCGTCGTACCGGTCATTATTTCTGGAGTTGAGTAATCAGCCAAGGTGAGGATGGATTTCCTTCAATATGTGCCTATATTACTCGGTTATTGTGTTTTGTTGCTTATTGCATTGTTGGTATGTTTCGGGATGTTTATCCCATGGTCTTGATTGTTGTGGTCGGGATGTTTATCCCAAGACGGATTTTGGATGTTTATCCCTGAGTCGTTTTGACACTAAGTATAATGGTATAATTAATGAATTGTGATGAGGATGTCGATCCTCGGTATTTTGGTTAGGGATGTCGATCCCTGTGAGTTTGGTTTTTGATAACGATTATATAATTGTCACGTGGTAAGTAGAGGTACGACCGGATGGTTAGAGACTGTTTTGTGGTGGCCATGATCTGGGTTACTTGATAAGCATGTCTATACTTGGGATGTCTATCCCGGTTTGTTATTTTTGGGATGTCTATCCCTGGGTTCTTTTTGATCTGGCACCAGGAACAGGTTGATAACCTGGTACGGCCCTAGCTTATCCGTGACGGGGCCCGGGAAAGATAAAATTGGAAATTGGATTTTTATTGAGTCCTTTCGGCTTTGGGTCGAGTCTTTTGGTTTGATTGTTGTGCTTGCCTTGAGTAATTTTAGTGTTCATATTGATTGTCTTTCCTTCGTCGGTGAGCACTTCGGACTCACCCCTCACCTGCGGGCTTTCATCCCGTAGGATGAGTTATTTTTGGTACAGGCTTGGTGCATTCCAGACAGGCTGCGGCGTTATCCCTTGGACAGGGCTCGGATCCATAGTTTGCATCAGTGTAGCATACAGTGTCTTTGTGAGTTTTAAAGTCTTCCGCTGTGCATTATATTATTGTTGTTGGGCCATTGGGACGGTATTGTTATTTAAGATGTTTATCATTTTGGGCCGTTGGGCCCGAGTTATTGTTGTTTACACTGTATGCTGGGTTATTTTGGTTGGGTCGTCATAGTTCCGGCACGTGTTTACTGTGTACGGTAAATACGGGTCGGGGCATTTCATTTTGGTAGCGGAGCGGGCGTTAGGTCTTGTTGGGCAGTCTTTGTGTGTTTGTTGTCTTGTTTGCATAGTTCGCTCCATTTGTTTATTATTTTACATCATTTAGTTAGTGCATTATGGATCCAGTCGAGGGACGCCAGCTGTCGCAGAACATATACATAGGAGGTAATGATGCCAAAATAAGCGAAAATATAAATATTATTAATATTGCTAATATTTTGAGTACAAACAGAAATATCACATTGATATTTTATAAAAAGGAAAATAATACATTGATTTTTGATAATTTATAAAAATAAAGAAAATACATTTAACGATTCGGAACGATGTTGACACGGAAGCTGTTTGGATCGCTGTTGATGTTGACCGTGACTCTGTCGCTCCACGAGAACCCCATGCCGCCTCTGTCGTGTTGGCCAGGAATCTCGAACCGGTTAGCTTGAGGGAATCAGAGTGGAATCAGACCGTGATCGTCTCGTGGTTGCCACTGTGTCTCCGTCAGAAGAACCATGTTCGGCTTATATTGGTTCTTCAAGTCCCTCAGGGTTCGCGACAACTCCTGAGCACGCCTTGCAACTCCTCTGCAGTTCCACACCAGTAGTCGTACCTTTGGCCAGGTTGGAGGTAGCCGAGTCATTCTGGGCATGCTCTGAGCTGTCATCGAGAGCTGGTAGTAGGCACCTTGCTCCACAGTTTGGCAAGTGGACTCCAGGTTGAACTCCTGTAGCCTTTCGGAGATGAAGAACATCACTGAGTTTGCCGAGCCGTAGTAGGATGTCCTCAGAGTGCTGCGATCCTCTAGGAAGAACACCTCTTCCATTGGAGTGACGAAGAACCGTGACGAGTAGAGTTCGTCGACGAAAACCAGACGCGGCATTCTGCCGAGCTAGTTCGGTAGCTCTTCAGCACGTTCGTTGACCATGCTGTACGCCAGACGGTTTCTCCTGCCAAGATTGGCACCTTCGACGAAGAAAACGGATGAGGGAGCAGGCATGTTGTTTTGGAAGCGTGGGTATTTTTTTTTTGCTGAACGTTGTGGTTTTGTTTTCTGAGAGTTTTGTTTGCTTTAATGCTTTTGATGATTTACACATCACCGCTCCTTCTTTTATACTCTTATGGGGAGCGTAATTACCGTTTTTGATTTTCAAGATTTGCTTTTTGAATTTTACCGTTGCTTTATTTAATGCTTTGTTACTTTACTCGTTTTTCGGACCCATGCCAGAGTTTTTCAGCCTTTTCCTTCTCATGATTTTCTTTCGCTCTGGCTACCTTGTCTTTTCTTATCATGGTTTTACTATACTTTTCTTGCATCTTTTATCACATGCATCCGTGACCGTTGAGGCTAGACGGATGGGACCACACCTCGAGCAGAGTGCATGTACGACGAGTTTACAGCTGCTCGGACATCGTGGAGAGATACGTGACGAGACAGACGTTTTTGGCTCATGCGGACAATCGTGAACAAGTGGGTAACGTGTCTTTCGAGGGACTCAGGACGTTCCCGTGATCATCGCCTTGCTAGTTAACGGATATCTTCTTCACGGGGTTAACCGACATCACCGTTAGCTGTGCGAGTTACGTTTCGTGCTTCGAGGATGTTCACGTCCGATACGAGCACCGTTCATGAAAACATGTTTTGGTTTTAATTTCTTTCTGTTTTGATTTTGTTAAACGAGTTTTAATTTTTGATCTCTTTATATTTGATTTTATAATCTTATTGTTGATTTTTAATCTGCCTTGAGATGTTTTGTTTTTCTATTTAACACAAGATTTCGAGACACAAGAGTTTTATTTTAAAGGAAAACTTATTTTATTTATTCATAATAAGGTTTACAATAGGAGAAGAGTACTCTACGGAGCTACTTGCTTCTCTAGATCTTTTACAAGATTTTTGACATTTTGCATGTGCGGGAACAGTTCCGCGCACGCCAGTTCGATTTGTGCCACCGCCGAGCTGATCTTCCTCAGCGAGACGTTCAGTTGTGTCAGCTTCTGTTGCGGAGTGCTGCTCTCAGCTACCACCTTGCCTTTCTTGTCATCAGCTTTCTTGGGGACTCGCTTCTTTCGTCGTTTTGGGGAAACGACTATGTGCTCCTTCAGGCCGATGATGTTGGTCTTGAACCGTTTCTTTGGAGGCTCTTCATCGGAGCTTGTCGGGAAAGCTGTGCCGCCGATGTAGCTGTTGTTCTCGGAATCAGAGGTTGTCCTTGATCTCAGTGGAGAATCCATGGCCGTGTGTGAGTATGCCGGTCATGAGGTTTGGTATTTATAAGCGGATGAGATGTCGCTTAAGGGTGTAAGCGGGATCTCATGTTGAGGTTGGATACCTGGCAGAGGGTGCCAGAATCTTATCGTGGTAGGACCCACGGATAAGACAGAATTTCGGGGACGAAATTCTTTTTAAGGTGGGTAGTCTATAACAGCCCGGGTAAAAATTTTGGATTTTTACCGGACTGTAGAAGTCTATTTACCGTGATTTACTGTTGAATTAATCTTGGGTAATTAATTCAAGGTAAATCGGGAGTCGTTTTTCGAAACCGAGGGTTTTTCTGCGCTCGTGATTTTTCCGTGGATTTTTCGGAACTAAGTTGGTATTTTTCGGGTTTCGGAATTTCTCAAAAAATCACACCGGAAAATAACTAAGGAGGTATCTGTTATTTTCTGGTCCGGATCGGATTCGCCCGTAATGCGGACGAATTTTATTATTGAGTTCACAAGCTAAATAGTAATTTTTTTTCATTATAAGAAGGAGGCAGCGGGGTGAGGAAGAGAAGAAGAAAAAAAAAGGAGAGAAAAAGAGAGAAAAGAAAAAAAAGAGAGAAAAAGAAAAAGAGAGAAAAGAAAAAGAGGAAAAAAAAGAAAGAAAGAAAAAGAAAAAGGAAAAAAAAGAAGAAAAAAAAGAAAAAAAGGAACCAATCAGAAAAGAGAAAAAAAGAAAAGAAAATGAAAGAAAAAGAAAAGAAAAGAAATTGAGAAAATGAGAAAAATAGAAGAAAAGAAAAAAAAATACAGAAGAACAGTAGTCACCTTCGGCCCTCCCACGGTCACTGTACACGCCGGCCTGATCCGCGCCGCGCCGCGTGCCACCGCCGCCACCAGGAGCTCTGTCACGCCGTCGCGAGCTCACCCATGGCGTCGCCGTCGCGTTCCGCAGCGTGAAGCCTCCTGACGCGCCTTCGACCCGCCGGATTCCCCGCGGATCCAACATCCTCGTGCTTGCCGCCTCAGCCCGACGTCGCCGCGCTCAGTTTGCCGCCGCCTTGGAGTCGCCTCCGTCCGCCGCTACTGAGGGCGTGCTCGCTCGTCCATCCCCGCCCGTTCACGCCGCACCGACGAGCTCAACCCGCGAGGTGAGCATCCAGATCCGTCGACCCGCGTGCTTGTCCGAGTCGCGAACCTAGGTCACAGCCGTGGGCTTGACTTCCTTTGGGCTGGGTATTTGGTTGGGCTTGGGCTGGGCATGAACTCACTGTTCATGGCCCAGTCCAGTAAAAAGAAATATAATAAAATTAAATGATATATAAATACTTATTTATCTAATTTCTGGAAATTAATTTTGGGAAAAAAAATTATGTATTTATTTTGAGTAAATTACTGCCAATTTAACTCTGGTATTTGTGTTAAAGTATAAATATATTTACTTGGATAAATAATTAAGATTATGTTTTGGGGAACTATTATTAATTGGAAAAAATATATATATACCTTGAAAATAATTTCATTAAATTTAATATGTATATTATTTAGTCTGGAAAATTATAATTTTGGTGTATGTATATAAATATGTATTTTGTAAATTAAAAGTAATTATGTTTTGTGTTGGAAATTAAATTGTATATATATTTAGAAAAGATAAATACTATAAATATTTTCTGAAAATTATAAATAGGTTATTATTTTTTCTGGAAAATTATAGTAATTATATTTTGAATAATTATAGTTATTTTATGAAATTATTTTGAAAAAGAGTTTTAATTAAGTATGGTACCGAAATTATATTCGGATATACGTTCGGTAAAATATTTTCGGTAAATGGAAATAATAACGGATATGAACCGGGGTGGGTATATTTCGTAGTATTGGCATCATAGTATACCGATTATGTGCATTTATGTGTATGTGTTGTTTTGTGGTATAGGTTTGATATCGGGCAGTTTCCCGATGAGCCGGCGTCGTACCAGTCATTATTTCTGGAGTTGAGTAATCGGCCAAGGTGAGGATGGATTTCCTTCAATATGTGCCTATATTACTCGGTTATTGTGTTTTGTTGCTTATTGCATTGTTGGTATATTTCGGGATGTTTATCCCATGGTCTTGATTGTTGTGGTCGGGATGTTTATCCCAAGACGGATTTTGGATGTTTATCCCTGAGTCGTTTTGACACTAAGTATAATGGTATAATTAATGAATTGTGATGAGGATGTCGATCCTCGGTATTTTGGTTAGGGATGTCGATCCCTGTGAGTTTGGTTTTTGATAACGATTATATAATTGTCATGTGGTAAGTAGAGGTACGACCGGATGGTTAGAGACTGTTTTGTGGTGGCCATGATCTGGGTTACTTGATAAGCATGTCTATGCTTGGGATGTCTATCCCGGTTTGTTATTTTTGGGATGTCTATCCCTGGGTTCTTTTTGATCTGGCACCAGGAACAGGTTGATAACCTGGTACGGCCCTAGCTTAACCGTGACGGGGCCCGGAAAAGATAAAATTGGAAATTGGATTTTTATTGAGTCCTTTCGGCTTTGGGTCGAGTCTTTTGGTTTGACTGTTGTGCTTGCCTTGAGTAATTTTAGTGTTCATATTGATTGTCTTTCCTTCGTCGGTGAGCACTTCGGACTCACCCCTCACCTGCGGGCTTTCATCCCGTAGGATGAGTTATTTTTGGTACAGGCTTGGTGCATTCCAGACAGGCTGCGGCGTTATCCCTTGGACAGGGCTCGGATCCATAGTTTGCATCAGTGTAGCATACAGTGTCTTTGTGAGTTTTAAAGTCTTCCGCTGTGCATTATATTATTGTTGTTGGGCCATTGGGACGGTATTGTTATTTAAGATGTTTATCATTTTGGGCCGTTGGGCCCGAGTTATTGTTGTTTACACTGTATACTGGGTTATTTTGGTTGGGTCGTCATAGTTCCGGCACGTGTTTACTGTGTACGGTAAATACGGGTCGGGGCGTTTCAATTAGAGGCTTTAAAATTCCCATGGGTCACTTATTGTTTAATTTTCCAATATAACCCATCACTAAATTGTTAGATAGGAATAATTTTGTAATTAAAGTTTTATGTAAGGATATTTTGGTCCATTATTATTAAGATTCTTATTATCGAGATTAATATTAATTACATTTTAAAGGTTGTGTAAAAATCTTAAATATTATGGAAGAGAGAGTGTATTTTACAATGTAATTCTTATATATATGGGTTAGAATGATTTTTTATTGTTTAAATTTTTGCCTACACTGGAAAATATTCCTGGACCCGTCCCTATATATAAGGCTTTATTTATATTTTCTCAACAACTACCGAGTATTAAGAAAAATAATAATTACGGAAAACAATAAAACTATGAAGAATGATAACGAAAAGAATAATAACAGAAAAGAATTATCATAAGAATTCATGACTCTTGTGTTTGTGGTTTATTGTCAACAAGGACTATGAAGAAAAAAATTTGTAAACCAATCGAATAGTCAACCAAAACTACTAACGGTTACAAAAACTACGAAGAATAATAATATTTTTCATTAAAAATTTAATAACAAAAATTATGTAATTTATATTATCAAAGATACCAAATATCTTTAATAGTAATCAATTTATAAATTCCTATTCTAATACAAAAGTTAATTCTAAATAATTAATCTGTCTAGATTATGAAAAATAATTATTAATATATAAGTATTTATTTATATTTTCTCAATAAGTATAAACAATGAGGAAGAAAATAATAGATTTTATGAAATTTAACAGCCGGAAATTTAGCGAAAACCATGAATAAAAATAATGTTTACCAAAAAAATAATCTTGAAGAAGAAGAAACACAAGAGCTCATGCCAGAAGTGTTTATAATTTATTATCAAGAAGAATTATGGAGAAGATGAGTCGAGTAATCATCGAAAACTATGAACAAGAATAATGACAACGAAAAAGAATAATAATATAAAATAATTATCATTGGAATTCATGACTAATATGTCTGTGGTTTATTGTCAACAAGGAATATGAGGAAAAAAATTAAATTACAATAGAATAGTTAATATAAGCTATCAAAAAGATCATCGACCACTAAAAAAATAATAATATAATTTAATAATCTCATTTATTAATAATGAACTTTAATAATTAAAATTATGTAATTTAGAATTTAAAGTAGTAACAAATATCATTGATAATAAAAGATTAATTAATTCATATTCCACTATATTTTTTTGGTAAAAATACAAGTGGAGGGAATATTCATATTTCACTATATAAATTAATTCTATATAATGCATATCCATTTCTCTAGATTATGGAAAAAATTTGTCCTTATTCTATATAACTTTTATTCAATATGTTGATTAATACTATACCACGTGATTTTAAAAATATATTGTTATCCACGTGCATCGCACGAGTAGAAAAAACTAGTTATCTATAAAAGCATGACGCTTCCAAATTATAAGACTAAAATACCCCATCAATCTTACCCTTCATTAAATCAAACAAAAGTCTAATACATAAATTTCTGCCTAATACACAATTTTCTGCCGGCTCCTCTTTTTCTCGCCGACACCAATAGTGTCTCGCCGTACCAACTCAATTATAAATACAGTGCATTGAAGATTTGCGTTTCATCCAAGTGCTATTCACGTTATATAGTTTAAAAAAAGGAATTAGTTGATTGCAACAAAATCTATATTATCTATACTATATATAAAAGCACGATCTCATCTAATTAAATGGCATCAAAATTGAAAGATGAAAATACCCTTATTTAATACTAATATAACAAAGAATGAACGATGTGTCATACACTAATGAATGATATGTAGTCTCATACAATAATTTTTTTTTATAGAATTTCATCATAATTGTAACAGCCCGGGGTAAAAATTTTGATTTTTACCGGGACTGTAAAGGTCTTTTTACCGTGATTTACTGTTGAATTAATCTTGGGTAATTAATTCAAGGTAAATTGGGCGTCGTTTTTCGAAACCGAGAGTTTTCCCGCGCTCGTGATTTTTCCGTGGATTTTTCGGGCCTAAGTCGGTATTTTTCGGGTCCCGGGATTTTCGGAAAAATCACACCGGAAAATAACAAAGGGGGTATCAGTTATTTTCTGGTCCGGACTGGACTCGCTCTATAATGCAGACACGCTGCATTATTGATGAATCACAGGTGAAATAGTAATTCACGTCTATAAAAGCAGAGGAAGAAGAAACCAGGAGAGGAAGAGGAGAAGAAAAAGAAAAAGAGAGAAAAAAAAAAGAAAAAGAGAGAAAAAGAAAAAGAGAGAAAAGAAGAAAAGAAAAAAAAGAAAAAGGAAAAAAAAAAGAAAAGAAAGAAGAGAAAAAAAAAACACACAGAAAAAAAACAGAGGGGAAAAAGAAAAAAAAGAGAAAGGAAGAAAAACAATTAAACAGAAAAAAAGAGAAAATCAGAAAAAGAAAGGAAAGAAAACAGAAAATAGAAAGAAAATACAGAAAAAGAAAAAAATGGAGTGCAACTGTTATCGTCACCCCGACTCTCCTCGGCTACTGTTCACCAGGAGGCATTCTGTATCGCCGTTCGCCGCACCGACCACACCATGGCCTTCCCCGTGAAGTCGCCGACTCGTTGCCGTCGTCTCCGTCGCCTTCCGCCGCTTGAGGCGCGCCGTAGAGCCGTTGACCCGCGGCGAAACCCGGCGGATCTGCTTCTCCCGCGTTGCTGCTCAGCCTCCAGCGCCGTCGCGCCCGAGTTCCCACTGTCCACGGAGTCGCCTTCGTCCGCCGCTGCTGTTGGTGTGCTCGCTTCCCTTCCTCGCGCCCACCCGTCGTCGCCAGCCGCTGCAACCCGAGGTGAGCAGATCCGGGTTTGTTGACCCGCGCGCTTGGTCGGGTCGTGTCGCTGGGCCGGGCTATGGCTGTGCTGGGTTGCTGCCTTGGTCTGGGCCGCATTGTTCATGGCCCAACCCGATTAATTTTTTTTTAAAAAAACTATACATACATATATATTTATTTATTCATAATCTGATATATAATTTTGGAAAAAAATTATATAATTACTTTGAGAAAAGTATGTTCAATTTAATTCTGGTATTTTGTGGAAAATATAAATATATAAACTTTGATAAATAATCAAGTTATGTTTTGGAAAAACTATTATTATTTGGAAAATATATATATACCATGGAAATAATTTCTGGAAATTTAATATATGTATTATTTTCTCTGGAAATTATGGTTGAGGAATTTATATATATATGTACTTTGAAAATTAAGGGTAATTATAATTTTGTGTTGGAAAATATTATTATCTATTGAGAAAAAGATAAATACTATTTGTATATTTTCTGGAAATTATAAATAAGTTATTATTTTTCTGGAAAAATTATGGAGATTATAATTTTGGAAAATTATAATTAATTCATGAAAATATTTTGAAAAGAATTTTAATTAAAGTATTGTACCGAAATTATATTCGGATATACGTACGATATATTATTTTCAGAAAAAGGTTAAAATATGGTAATAGATGATAATAAAAGAGATATGAATCGGGATGGGGTATTTCGCAGTTTTGGCATCATAGCATACCGATTATGTGCATTTATGTGTATATATTTTTTTGATGTATAGGTTTGGATATCGCGCAGTTTCCCGAGGAGCCGGCTTCGGACCGGTCATTGTTTCCGGAGTTGAGTAATCGGCCAAGGTGAGGAAGGATTTCCTTCTACATGTGCCTATATTAATCGGTTATTATGTTTGATGGTTGTTGGACTGTTGTTTGTTGCATAAGCTGTGGTTTGTTTTCGGGATGTTTATCCCAGTATCTTGGTTGGTATTTGGATGTTTATCTTGAGTCTTTTTGGTATAAGGTATAATGGATTAATAATAAATTGTGATAAGGATGTCGATCCTTGGTTTTGGATGCGATGTCTATCCCGGTATTTTGGTTAGGGATGTTGATCCCTGAGTTTGGTTTTGAATGATGATAATATAATTGTCACGTGGTAAGTAGTGGTACGACTCGATGGTTTAAGACTATTTCGTGGTGGCCGTGACCTGGGTTACTTGTGATAAGCATGTCTATGCTTGGGATGTCTATCCCGTGATTATTTTTGGGATGTCTATCCCTGGGTTCGTATTTTTGGGATGTCGATCCCTGGGTTCTCTGGATTTGGTCTGGCACCAGGAATGTGTTGATAACCAGGTCTGACCCCTAGCTTATCCGTGACGGGGCCCGGAAAGATAAAATTGGAAAAATTGGATTTTATTTGAGACTTTTTGGTCTTGGACCAATTTTGAGTCGAGTCTTTTGATTTGTTTTTTTTGGCTGTTAGCCTGTGTTTGACTTGAGTAGTTATAGTGTGCATATTGATTGACTTTCCTTCGTCGGTGAGCACTTCGGACTCACCCCTCACCTGTGGGCTTTCATCCCGCAGGTTGAGTTATTTTTGGTACAGGTTTGGTGCATTCCAGACAGGCTGCGGCGTTATCCCTTGGACAGGGCTCGGATCCATAGTTTGCATCTATGTCGCATACAGTGTTTTGTGAGTTATTAAGTCTTCCGCTGTGCATTGTTTTTACTATTATTGGGCCAATGGGCCAGATATGTTATTATTGATGTTTACTATTTTGGGCTGTTGAGCCCGTGTTCCTGTTATATACACTGTATGCTGGGCTTTGTCTGGTTGGGTTGTCACAGTTCCGGCACGTGTTTACTGTGCACGGTAAATACGGGTCGGGGCGTTTCATTTTGGTAGCGGAGCGGGCGTTAGGTCTTGTTGGGCAGTCTTTGTGTGTCTGTTGTACTTGTTTGCATAGTTCGCTCCATTGGTTTATTATTTTGTATCATTTTAGTTAGTGCATTATGGATCCAGTCAAGGGACGCCAGTTGTCGCAGAACATACACATAAGAGGTAATGATGCCATAAATAAGCGGAAATATAAATATTATTAATAATACTAATATTTGATTACAAACAGAAATATTACATTGATATTTTATAAAAATAAAAATACATTCATCACCTTGGAACGACGTTGACCCTGAAGCTGTTGAGGTCATTGTTGATGTTGACTTGGATGCTGTCGCTCCACGAGAACCACATACCGCCCCTGTTGTCCTGGCCTGGAAGCTCGAACCGGTTTGCTTGAGGGAACCGGAGTGGGGTGAGACCGTGATCGTCTTGAGTCTGCCACTGAGTCTCGGTGAGAAGAACCATGTTTGTCTTATATTGGTTCTTCAAGTCTCTCAGAGTACGCGAGAACTCCTGGGAACGCCTTGCGACTCCTCTGCAGTTCCACACCAGTAGTCGGGCCTTTGGCCAAGTTACGGGCAGACGAGTTACTCTGGGCATGCTCTGGGCTGTCATCGAGAGTTGGTAGTAGGTGCCTTGCTCCAGGGTATGGCAAGTGGACTCTAGGTTGAACTCCTGAAGTCTTTCCGAGATGAAGAACATGATGGAGTTAGCCGATCCGTAATAGGAGGTCCTTAGAGTGCCATGGTCCTCCAGGAAGAACGTCTCTTCCATTGGAGTGACGAAGAACCGCGATGAGTAGAGTTCGTCGACGAAGACCAGACGCGGCATTCTGCCGAGCTCGTTCGGTAGTTCTTCTGGACGCTCGTTGACCATGCTGTAGGCCAGTCGGTTCCTTCTGCCTAGATTGTCACCCTCGACGAAGAAGATGGATGATGGAGCATGCATTGTGTTGGGACGTGTTGGTGTTTTGTTTTTCAGAGTTTTGTGGTTTTGGTTGCCTGGATGTTTTGTTGCTTATAGATGCTTTTGATGATTTACACCTCACCGCTCCGTTTCTTTTATACTCTTATGGGGAGCGTGTTTACTATTTTCGATTTTCAAGATTTTGCTTTTGAAAATTTGTCGTTGCTTCATTTATTGCTTTGTACTTTATACGTTTTTCGGGCTACAATGCCAGAGTTTTTCAGCCTTTTTCCATCTCATGATTTTCTTTCGCTCTGGCTACTTTGTCCTTTCTTTTCATGGTTTTTCTATATCTTCGTGCATCTTTTATCACATGCATTCGTGACCGTTGAGGCTAGACTGATGGGACCGTACCTCGAGTAGAGCACATGTGCGACAAGCTTACAGCTGTTTAGACACCGTGGAGAGATGCGAGACTTGACAGACGTTTTTGGCTCATGCGGAAATTATGAACAAGTGGGTATCGTTTCTTTCGAGGGACATAGGATGCTCTCATGATCGTCACCGTGCGAGTTAACGGATATCTTTTTCACGTGGGAACCGACGTCACCGTTAGCTCCGTATGTCACGTTTCTAAGGATTGAGGATGGTTACGATCGATCTAGAGCGCCGAACATGGAAACATGTTTTTGTTTTAATTTCTTTATGTTTTGGATTTTGTTAAACGAGTTTTGTTTTAAATCTCTTTATTTGATTTTATATTCTTATTATTAATTTTTGTTCTACTTTGAGATGTTTAATTTTTTCGTTTAACATAAGACTTTGTAATATAAGAATTTTGATTTAAAAAGGAAATTTATTTTATAATAGTTTTACAACGGAGAAGAAGTACTCTATTGAGTTACATGCTTCTCTAAGTCTTTTACAAGTTTTTGGTCGGTTTTCATGTGAGGGAAGAGCTCCGCGCACGCCAGTTCGATCTGCAACACCGCCGAGCTGATCTTCTTCAGTGAGACGTTCAGTTGCGTCAGTGTCTGTTGCGGAGTGCTACTCTCAGCTATCGCCTTGCCCTTCTTATCTTCAGCTTTCTTGGGAGCACGTTTCTTTCGCTGTCTGCTGGAGACGACCATGTGCTCTTTCAAGCCGATGATGTTCGTTTTGAACCGCTTCTTGGGAGGTTCTTCATCGGAGCTTGTCGGGAAAGCAGTGCCACCGATGTAGCTGTTGTTCTCGGAGTCTGAGGTAGTTCTTGATCTCAGTGGAGAGTCCATGACTGTGTGTGAGTATGCCAGTCATGAGGTTTGGTTCTTATAGAGGACGAGATGTCACTTAAGGGTATAAGCGGTATCTCGGGTTGAGTTTGGACACCTGGCAGAGTGTGCTAGAAGCTTATCGTGGTAGGACCCACAGATAAGACGGAATTTCGAGGACGAAATTCTTTTTAAGGCGGGTAGACTGTAACAGCCCGGGTAAAAATTTTTGTTAGAACCCATGGTTCATTACAGGTTTTGATAATCGACAAACCAATTCAAGATCATGACAAAGATGAAGCAAAAGAAAGCAAAAAGAAATCAAGCAAAGAAGTGCTCAAGCGAAGTGCTCAAGCAATGTGATCAAAGACATGATCAAGCATTGAAGTGCAAAGAAGAGCCAAGAAAGAAGAGTTAGATTCATAAATTATACAAGGTATAACACTCAACTCTTCTAGGACATTGGCTCAAAGTAAGATAAAATTTGCTCATGCATCACATAAACATATTTCAAACATCAAACTATTTTTTGAATCAATAACATCGATGTTATGTTTTACAACATCGATGTTCTACCTTCCAACAAGTTTCCAAAAATAGGCAGTAGGCAAATAACATCGATGTTGGCTTCCCAAACATCGATGTTCTAATGACCGTTGCTTTTAAAATTAGTCATAACATCGATGTTCCCATTTGTAACATCGATGTTCTTTCAAGACATTCTTAAAATTGTTTTTGCCGAGTCAAAATAACATCGATGTTGTCTTCTAAATGTTAGGAACAATAACCCTTCGCTAGAGGGGGGGTGAATAGCGATAATCGAATAAAACCGAAATAAGCAGGAATTGAATGCGGAATTAAAAGAATGAAGGACACAAGAGATTTATCCTGGTTCACACACACTCTACTAGTGTGGCTAATCCAGCCCTTCAAGTCTCACTTGAAGATTTCACTATCTACGTTAAGCTTACGGGTGCTTAACAAACCGTTACAACCT
>JAKUCV010007259.1:54579-76022 GCA_028386065.3 Turnera subulata
CTGTACAAATGGGTCCTAACTTCTCTTGCTCTTCTTGTACTTCAACTCTTGATCATATCTTCTCTTGAATTCTTGATCACTTTGGTTGAGCACTTGTTTGCTTGATTTCTTTTTGCTTCAAGGTTGTCATCAATTGAGCCAAGGTTTGTCATTATCAAAACTCTGAAATGAAACAAGGAGGCATGAGTTCTAACACTAAACATCGATGTTCCTGCCTTCAAAGAATTTTCCAAAAATTGGCAGAAGGCTCAGAACATCGATGTTGGCTTCCTAAACATCGATGTTCTCATGACCGTTGCATTTGAAAATATTTTTACATAAGCAAAACATCGATGTCGTCTTTAGAACATCGATGTTCTTCAAATTGGTTCTTTTAACTCTTGTTCACAGAAGCAAAATAACATCGATGTTGGAAATTAAACATCGATGTTCTTCAATGGTCAGTTTTCATCTCATTTTCACAGAAGCAAAATAACATCGATGTTGGTTTTCAAACATCGATGTTCTTCACATGATGATTTAAAGGATTTTTCACAGAATCAAAATAACATCGATGTTGGGTTGGAGAACATCGATGTTTTGGTTACCGTTAGTCCAATAATTCAAATTTACTGGACAAAACATCGATGTTGTGCCTTAAAACATCGATGTTATGACCGTTATTTCTGACAACTTTTTAGCATCCACTATGTTTTGTTTAAAGCTGTTTTCTTGAGTGGATTTCAAATGGCTCCATAACTTTTCAGAGCTACAAATTGAGCATTTTTAGCTATGTTTCAAAAAAATCAACTCTCTATATTCATGCTATTCATTCACACATACATTAAAAATCCAAATTAAGCCAATATCCTTTGAGGATTGGGAGTTGCCCTTTTTGAGCTTAAATTCTGTAACTCATACCTACTCTTGTGAGAGCTTTTGTTTGAGTGATTGTATTGCTATACACCTTAAGGGAGGTTAGTTCCCTTGTTGAGATTCATAGGAAGAGGGTATATCTTCTTGTGTGAGAAGTCTTGAAGTGAGGTATATTCAAGCAGGAGTTTAGAATTTCTTGTGACTAGAACTCTAGGTTGTAACGGTTTGTTAAGCACCCGTAAGCTTAACGTAGATAGTGGAATCTTCAAGAGAGTCTCTTGAAGGACTGGACTAGCCACACAAGTAGTGTGTGTGTGAACCAGGATAAATTGCTTGTGTCCTTCAATCATTTTTTAAATTCCGCATTCATTTCCTACTTATTTTGTTTTAATTCGATAAACGCTATTCACCCCCCTCTAGCGTAGGGCTATTGTTCTAACAATTTTGATTTTTGCCGGGACTGTAAAAGTCTTTTTACCGTGATTTACTGTTGAATTAATCTTGGGTAATTAATTCAAGGTAAATCGGGCGTCGTTTTTCGAAACCGAGAGTTTTCCCGCGCTCGTGATTTTTCCGTGGATTTTTCGGGCCTAAGTCGGTATTTTTCGGGTCCCGGGATTTTCGAAAAAATCACATCGGAAAATAACTAAGGGGGCATCAGTTATTTTCTGGTCCGGACTGGACTCGCTCTATAATGCAGACACGTTGCATTATTGATGAATCACAGGTGAAATAGTAATTCACGTCTATAAAAGCAGAGGAAGAAGAAACCAGGAGAGGAAGAGGAGAAGAAAAAGAAAAAGAGAGAAAAAAAAAAGAAAAAGAGAGAAAAAGAAAAAGAGAGAAAAGAAGAAAAGAAAAAAAAGAAAAAGGAAAAAAAAAAAAAAAAAAAAAAAAAAAAAAAAAAAAAAAAAAGAAAAGAAAGAAGAGAAAAAAACACACAGAAAAAAATAGAGGGGAAAAAGAAAAAAAAAAGAGAAAGGAAGAAAAAAAATTAAACAGAAAAAAAGAGAGAAAATCAGAAAAAGAAACGAAAGAAAAGAGAAAATAGAAAGAAAATGCAGAAAATGCAGAAAAAGAAAAAAATGGAGTGCAACTGTTCATCGTCACCCCGACTCTTCTCGGTTACTGTTCACCAGGAGGCGTTCTGCGCCGCCGTTCGCCGCACCGACCACACCATGGCCTTCCCCGTGAAATCGCCGACCCGTTGCCGTCGTCCCCGTCGCCTTCCGCCGCCTGATGCGCGCCGTAGAGCCGTTGACCCGCGGCGAAACCCGGCGGATCTGCTTTTAATTAAAGTATGGTACCGAAATTATATTCGGATATACATACGATATATTATTTTCAGAAAAAGGTTAAAATATGGTAATAGATGATAATAAAAGAGATATGAACCGGGATGGGGTATTTCGCAGTTTGGGCATCATAGCATACCGATTATGTGCATTTATGTGTATATATTGTTTTGATGTATAAGTTTGAATATCGGGCAGTTTCCCGAGGAGCCGGCGTCGGACCGGTCATTGTTTCCGGAGTTGAGTAATCAGCCAAGGTGAGGATGGATTTCCTTCTATATGTGCCTATATTACTCGGTTATTATGTTTGATGGTTGTTGTACTGTTGTTTGTTGCATAAGCTGTGGTTTGTTTTCGGGATGTTTATCCCAGTATCTTGGTTGGTATTTGGATGTTTATCTTGAGTCTTTTTGGTATAAGGTATAATGGATTAATAATAAATTGTGATAAGGATGTCGATCCTTGGTTTTGGATGGGATGTCTATCCCGATATTTTGGTTAGGGATGTTGATCCCTGAGTTTGGTTTTGAATGATGATAATATAATTGTCACGTGGTAAGTAGTGGTACGACTCGATGGTTTAAGACTATTTCGTGGTGGCCGTGACCTGGGTTACTTGTGATAAGCATGTCTATGCTTGGGATGTCTATCCCGTGATTATTTTTGGGATGTCTATCCCTGGGTTCGTATTTTTGGGATGTCGATCCCTGGGTTCTCTGGATTTGGTCTGGCACCCGGAATGCGTTGATAACCAGGTCTGACCCCTAGCTTATCCGTGACGGGGCCCGGAAAGATAAAATTGGAAAAATTGGATTTTATTTGAGTCTTTTTGGTCTTGGACCAATTTTGGGTCGAGTCTTTTGATTTGTTTTATTTGGCTGTTAGCCTGTGTTTGACTTGAGTAGTTATAGTGTGCATATTGATTGTCTTTCCTTCTTCGGTGAGCACTTCGGACTCACCCCTCACCAGCGGGGTTTCATCCCGTAGGTTGAGTTATTTTTGGTACAGGTTTGGTGCATTCCAGACAGGCTGCGGCGTTATCCCTTGGACAGGGCTCGGATCCATAGTTTGCATCTATGTCGCATACAGTGTTTTGTGAGTTATTAAGTCTTCCGCTGTGCATTGTTTTCACTATTATTGGGCCAATGGGCCGGATATGTTATTATTGATGTTTACTATTTTAGGCTGTTGAGCCCGTGTTCCTGTTGTATACACTGTATGCTGGGCTTTGTCTGGTTGGGTTGTCACAGTTCCGGCACGTGTTTACTGTGTACGGTAAATACGGGTCGGGGCATTTCAATAATACTCCTCTAAAACCGCACAAAATCATTTTAATAACTAATATGAATAATTATCAAGAGTAAAATTGAAAAAAAGGAATACACGAAAATTATCTAAATAATTAATATAAATAATTATGAAGAAGAGAATTAAAAAAATAAATATGAAGAAGAAAATTTAAAAATACCCTTATTTAATACTAATATAACAAAGAATGAATGACGTGTCATACACTAATGAATGAAATGTAGTCCCATACAATAATTTTTTTGCATAAAATTTCTTCATAATACTCCTCTAAAAGAGCACAAAATCATCTAAATAATTAATATAAATAATTATGAATAATAACATTAAAAAAAGGAATACGGAGAAGAAAATTAGAATACTCGAAGAACGAAGAATAATGACAAATATACTTATTATCAATAAAGAGCACCGCAATTTAAAGATAAAAATATCCTTACTTCATATTAATATAAAAAATAATGGGCGCATTAGACACTAATGAATGATATGTAGTCTCCTATAATAATCCTTTTTATATAGAATTTCATCACAATACTCCTCTAAAAATGCACAAAGTTATCTAAATAATTAATATAAATAATTATGAAGAAGAGTATTGAAAAGAAGAAATATGAAGAAGAAAATTAAAATATCCGAAAGACTAAAATACCCCATTAATCTTACCCTTCATTAAATCAAATAAAAGTCTAATACATAAATTTCTGCCTAATACACAATTTTCAGCGGCTCCTCTTTTTCTCGCCGACACCAATAGTGTCTCCCCCTACCTACTTAATTATAAATACAGTGCATTGAATATTTGCATTTCATCCAAGTGCTATTCACGTTATATAGTTTTAAAAAAGGAATTAGTTGACTGCAACAAAATCTATATTATCTATACTATATATGAAAGCACGACCTCATCTAATTAAATAGCACCGAAATTGAAAGACGAAAATACCCTTATTTAATACTAATATAACAAAGAATGAACGACGTGTCATACACTAATGAATGATATGTAGTCTCATACAATAATTTTGTTTTATAGAATTTCATCATAATACTCCTCTAAAACCGCACAAAATTATTTTAATAATTAATATAAATAATTATCAATAATAAAATTGAAAAAAGGAATACAAGAAAATTATCTAAATAATTAATATAAATAATTATGAAGAAGAGAATTAAAAAAATAAATATGAAGAAGAAAACTAGAAAATACCCTTATTTAATACAAATATAACAAAGAATGAATGATATGTAGTCCCATGGAATAATTTTTTTGTATAGAATTTCATCATAATACTCCTCTAAAACAGCACAAAATCATCTAAACAATTAATATAAATAATTATGAAGAATAACATTAAAAAAAAGGAATACGGAGAAGAAAATTAGTGTAACGCCTCGATTCCTCGTTAATTAATTTTTAAGTAATTTTCGGAATTTTTAAATTTTTTATTTCCTTTTTACCTTCGAGTTATTTCCGAGTTTTTGGTCTAGCAATTTATTTCTTTTCCTCTGAAATTTCCCTCTACTTAGGAGGTATTTCTAAGAAGAGGTTGTGGTTCGAACCGTTTCGAGTTTGGGTGTGAGACGGAGATTTCGGAGTAGTTTCGGTGAAACTAAGTCGTTTTAACGGGTTTTTGTAAAAAAAAAAGGGTTTGCATTGACCGCACAGTGCGGGTTGACCGTGCCTAGGCCGAACGACAAGTCGTTCGCCCAGCTGGCCAACCCTACCCGCGCCTTCCCTTTTCTCTCTTTTTCTTCTTTTCTCTCTACCTCTCTCTTCTCCTTTTCTTTTCCGCCGCTCCCATCGTCTTCCTCATCTCCATATTTTTTTCCCTTTCTCTGCTCTCTCTCTCTCGAGTTCACAAAGCCACCATCCCCATCTTTTCCCTACTTCCTTTTCCTCGCGAGACCGCCGTCGTCACCTCTGGAGCACTCGCACGTCGCCGTTTTCCTTGTGTCCCTCGCCGCGTCGCCGCTAGCAAAACAGGGGAGAGTTCGAGGCGAGGAGCTTGAGTCTTGGATCGGGCGTAAGAAATCGAGGTTCAGCGAGTTTGATTCAGGTAACTCGACGTTCCTCTTCTCTGATCCCATTCTTCTCTTCCTTCCTTTGCCTTCGTGTTTGATGTGGTTGTCAATCGGGTCTCCCTCTCTCCTTGCTGTTGTGGGTGTTAGATCAGTGGCGGGTTTAGGGTGGTGCTCGGGTGTTGTGTTGGTGTGTTTCGGGTTGCATTTTGGTGTGTTGGTTGTTGTTGGGTTCGACCCGAGTTTGGGGGTGACGGATCGGCTGGGTTGCGGATCCGGATTGTGGCATCCTGTCGACGGCCAGACCCGTGACGGAGGCGGGAGGAATTTCTTCGGCCGTGAGGTGTTGGGCTCGTGTTTTGGTGTTATCAGGCAAAAACGTGACCGTCTTGTGTGGCTCCGATGTTGGACAGTAGGATTCCTATTCTGGTAAGGATCCGATGTCTCTAATTGCTATTTTAATTTTGTTTTAGTGTTATGTTGTTGTGTTGATGTCTTGGGTATTGATCTGTGGCGGGTTGGATTTGAAGTGTTGGTGCCGATTCGTGGTGGTTGTAAAGTTTCAGCGAGCTTAGTTACTGTTCTAGCGGGATTGACCGGAATCCGGCGTTCTGGGTATTGTTCCGGCGAGCTCGGGATATTTCTGAAAAAGTTTGTGCACGGTTTCGGCAAGACAATTCCTTCTCTAGTTATCAACGGTAATTCCCGGTTGGGCTTGTATTTAATTTTGTACATATCATGTACGGGAAAAGTTGTAATCCATGTATCGAAAAGAAATTTATAATAGTAGAAACCGGGTGTGACGAGTTGAGGGACGTGACCGGGTTATTTCTGACGTGCATAGAACTCTAGGTCGAGTAACCTTGGGCTCGGGTATAACCTAAGAGTGATTGGGCTTTAGGCCCAAAGTCTTGATGAGTGGAAACTTACTTGATGGTATGGGCCTTAGGCCTAGAGGTGTTTTCAGTTTAAAATAAGTGGGCTTCAAGCCCAAGGGCTTAAATGTTTTAAAATGATGAGTTATGAGAATGTGGGCTTTAGGCCCAAATATGATATGGGCTTTAGACCCGGATGGGATTTCTGACTTAATTGGGCTTTAAGCTCGTAGACCTTAGACCCATGATTGGGACATAGCTCGTGAGTGGAGGTAGATTGGTGGGCGTGTTCCGTGAACCCCGTCACTTATTAATCGGGTTAGAATTAGCTCACGGATGCATTGTTCTAGCATGCACATTTTTGTTAGTTCTTATTGTGAGCTATTTGTGTCTATATGTCTAGGCACAAGACATAACCCGAGAGCAGCAGGAGCTAGTGCTGGTCAAGCAGAGCGTCATCATAATTGAGGTGACTCTATAAGACTTATATGCTTGTATTGCGAATACTTGTTGGTATGGTTAGATAGTACTACTTGCTTGGTATGCTGCATGCTATTGACTGTGTTGTGTACCTGTTGCTTACATGCTGAGATGCTATGTGAAATTTCTGTAGGCTGTATTGCCATGTTAATCACTAAGGCTCCATTTGGTTTGGGGGTTGCGCGGGGTAGGGTTTGGGTTCCAAACCCCAACCCCCAGGGTTGGGGTTGGGTTTTAAACCCAGGCCATGCTGTTTGGTTTGGGGGTTGGATTTCAACATGGGTTTGGGCTGGGTTTCGAAATAGGTGTTTGGTTGGAGGGTTGGGTTTAGATTGGGTTTAATAATTTGACTAGATTGCCCTTAATGCAGTAGAATGAAATTCTAAGTATAAAAATACGTTTTTCTCGAATCATACATGTAAATTTATATTTGATTCATAAAAACACATTTTTTTCCGAGTGATAACGTGCAAATATATATAATTCTGAATTTTTTTAATTATTTTTTTCTTTTGCTTTTTCAAAAGTGAAGATTTTTTTTTTTGAATCAGTCATATTCATATTAATACTTGTTATATTACTCCTGATAACATTCATGGTTTATCACACACATTGTCAATCCACCAAAGGTTAAAACATCTAGTACATAGATATTGTCCGTAAAAAATACAAAAGACAAGTTCGATATTGTATTCACCACATACATAAAAATTGTACTTTCCCATGGCACAACACCTACAAAGAAAACACAAAATATCCAAATTATTCGGCCATCAAGCAAGGAAAAATAATCCACAATTCCATACACAACCATCAAGCAAGAAAAAGTCATACACAACCAACAAGCAAGAAAAAGACACCCACAATTCCATACACATCCATGAAAGATAGCAAAAGTCATCTATGATTCAGGTACAGAACCATCAAGCACAAAAGTCGTACACGTCTCCATACACAACCATAGAGCTAGAAAAAGTCATCCATAATTCCATACACAACCATCAAACGTAGCTAACAAGTACTAAATTAAGACAATGACAAAAATGCATAATGAAAGAGTTCAATGACAGAAATGCATAATGACACAAGCCCATCTCCATCCTACTACACCATCTTCGCCAACTTAGCAGCCAAGCGCACTTTTTTATTCTCGCTTACTGCCCAGAACACATCAATATACTCGGGATATTTAGGCAAGTTGAATATGGCATCTATCACATCGTCGTCTGGCACACCAATGCGTACCATCTCAACTTCAATCCTTGCATATTCAGCCTGGTTTTCCGGGTCGGTGATCCTCTTCCTCTTCGAGAGCACATCAAACAATTTTTCATTCTGCCCTTTGTCAAACTCCATACGCGCCTCCATGGTCCCAGCACATTTTGAAAATGCATCCTCATCCTTCACCTTCTTCTTTCCTTTTAGAATTGCATCACCTGCAGTATCTCCAGGGGCAGCATCTCCTACAGCAGTAGTGGTTCCGGCAGTGGAACCCTCAGTCGTACCATCAGTTGCACGACTTGTGCTTTGAACACCACCAACAGCAGCCTGGGCTTTTTTCTTATGAAGATCACCAACATCAGCCCTCGCATCACCAATGGCATGATCTTTTCCATAGATCTCCACCAACTTGTAATATTCAGGAAAGGGCTCACCAATGCTGTACTTGTGACGTGGGTGTTGCTACAATTTAAGCCAAAAAATTCTGTCACACATAATGGCTAGTTGAAATGGTAATGTGATACGGATCTTGAAATCCAAAAAGATTGCTAACCTTGTTCCACTTTTCTGCCACATCCGAGCTGTCAACCTCAACACACATTTTACGATCATTCCACCCGAATCCGCTTTTGCTAAGCATCTCATGGCATGCCATGTACTTATCTCTCAAAATCCTGAGCTTACTCCTTATGTTCTCATTGGTATAAGTACGATGAGGCAGCCTTGCCTTCAACTTATTCCTTATCAAAGTGTTAGAGCCATATCTAAATTGCCCTGCATCAGCCATGTGACCATCCACAACCATCTCTTGCATGACAATAATCAAGGCATCTACATCCTCACGAGTCCAAACTGCACGAGGCTTCGATGATTTGGGTCCGGACTTGTCCCCAGACTCAGCTACAACCTCGGCTACATCCTCCTCTACATGCATGTCTTCGACGCAATCTCTTGCACTTCACTCATCCTACTACACTCAATATGGAACCACACAAATGTTTAACAAGTGTAACGAAGGTTCTACCCAAATATAATGTCAATAAATATGTCATTAACCAATATAAATATAGTGTCAACATACAAATGCAGTACAATATGAAGAACCAAGAAAAAACAATGTCAAGGTACAAATGCAATACAATGTTATAAATGGAAAGGCAAATTTGAAATAGGTAAGTTGGAGACAAGTTCACACAATCTGAACATGGGAAGCCCTCCATTCATTGAACATCTCTATTGCTAAGTCATCCCTCCAATTAGACCATTCATCGGTACTTTCCACACACTCAATGACTTCAGCTTCTGCAATATCATCCTCATTACCAGATGTCAATTCAGCTGCACTTTCTTCCATTTCTGCAGGGTCTACTGCCATTGTTTTCCTAATAAAGTTATGCAGCAGTGCACAAACTGCAATGATCTCCACTTGGGTCTCAATGCCATAAAATGATGGGCTTCTTAAAATTGCCCACCGTTTCTTAAAAATGCCAAATGCACGCTCAACAACATTCCTGGCACTAGCATGTTTAAGGTTGAAGTATTCTTCATGATTGGCCGGTGCCCTGTGACCAGTTGCTGCCCACTCTTTCAGATGGTAGCGGACACCTCTATATGGGGCAAGAAATCCAGGCCCATTTGTGTACCTAGCATCGACTAGATAATAATTCTCTGAAAAAAATTATGCATGCACATAGACAGTTAAAATTTACTGAGTATTATTTCAGTTATCTACATTATATATACAACTAAAATTGTACATACCCACAGGAACTTTTAACCCGTCTGTCTTGGTCACCGCATCACGCAACACCCTAGAATCTGATGCAGATCCCTCCCAACCTGGGAGTATGTATGTGAAATTCATTTCACGGTTACATACTCCTAACACATTCATAGCAATATGCCCCTTCGTACTGCGGTATCTACGTTTGTCAGCTGCTGGGACAGTGACATCAATATAACAACCATCCAATGCCCCTAGACATCCCTATTGCAAAATTTTACAAAATTTTAGTTACGCTTAAGTGTAAAATTCTCACCAAATTAAATGTGAGACAGATTCCTAACCAGTACCTTGAACCACTTCCATCTTGTATCCGTACAATCATTGGGTACAGGCTCTGGCTTAACTTCAAAGGCATCCTTAGCCAATATAACTGCCGTCAACACCGCATGCACTTGTCTACTTACAGTCTCACCCGACCTACTAAAAGTTGCCATCTGTGTCCTATTCTTTCCGTGATGTGCTAAAATATGTAACAACATTGCAACTTTTTCCTCTATGGTGATGCTACCTGTTGCCACCAACCCGCCCCTAGTTTGGAGGATGTCACATAATTTGGCAAATGCATTTCTATCCATTCGTAGCATCGAAATGCAGTACACATCATTAGCTTTGGTAATCTTATCTATTTCCTCTTTCCTGGTTTTTAAATTAGTCGAAATCCTATCATATAACGCCCTCTTATTGGCATACCTACCAATTTTCATGTGATACAACGCCCCAAACATCTCCATTTCCATCTCCCTATTACGATGGTTTTGGTTATTCCACCACCACCACATTACCATGTCCTCTTCCCATTGATCATCCTCTTCCATATCCATGTCAATGATGTCTATTAAAATTAACATTAATTAAATATTGCAATCACAATATGGACAACATGAAAATGGACATCATGAAAATGTCATGAGAGCATGTTCAACACGAAAATGTCAAGAGAGCATGTTCAGCACAATATATTCATGTCAATGATGTCTATGGAAAATGAACACAAATTAAATAATGCAAGCACAAGACGGACTGCATGAAAATGGCAGGAGAGCATGTTCAGCAAAGGGCATATTCACACCCACTCGCATCTCACTCGCATTAAGCAAGCAAAACCAGTGTGTAACCCCAAGAATCCTATGTTTTTCTCTAGTTATTCTAATGCAATTTTTTCTGTTCTAAGGCCGAAGATGCAAGCAATTCAAGGAAAAGTAATGCAATTTTTTATTTTATCTAAGGCCGAAGATGTAGTAAATGGTAACTGCAAGATAGAGCAAGAAAATAGTACAGAAATAAGTAAATCAAATTGATCACGGAAAAGAGTAGAATATTGTACAACACAGTATCAAAGCAATTCGTACACAACCCACAATCAACTCAAAGAAAACAAAACTTGAACTTAGAAGATTCAACAATCGACCAGAACACACAAATTGAGACAATCCATAATCATTTCTCAACCCAGGGGAACGAATTCGAACAGTAAAATTGGAAGAGGAAAAGAACCGTACCCGACGCAGAGGAATGCTAAGAAAGAAGAATGCAGAGGAATCGTGGAGCTCTCTATATCCTGTTACAACAAAGAAGAATGGAGAGGTATCATAAGAAAACAAACAACTATAACTATTATAACGATTATGTTACACTAATTGATGGTAATTTGGAAAAAAAACCTAGGGTTCTTATTTTGGGGATTTCCAAAGTTTCGGGAGAAATAGAGACGAACAAAGGGAGAGACAGTGCAGACGGAGGAGAACATTGGAGAGGAAGAGGAATGATTGACATGAATCGCGAAGAAAGCACGGTGAATGGAGGAATCGAAGAAGGGGAGAAGAGAGAAGGGAGAAGACGACTCACCTGGAGGCCAAAGAGAAAGAGAGTGTCGGGAGTTTTGAGGGTGCGGATTGGAAAAATGAGAGTTTTATTGACCAAGGGCATTTTTGGGTTATGATTAAATCAGCAGGGACACGCTCGTCCAAGAATTACAAACCCCAACCCACCAAAACCCAAAACTCAACTCTGGCTGCGGGTGGAAAAACACGGGTTTCAGCCTTCTAAACCCGGAAACTGGGGTTCCAAACCCGAACCCGAACCCCAACCCTCCTTCAATCTTTCCCAACCAAACACCGGGTTGGGTTTCAAACCCCAACCCGCCCCCCCAAAACCCCAAACCAAACGGAGCCTAAGAGCTGATATGCCATGCTTATGATATGAGTGCTGTTTTGCCAATATCATGTATATTTATGGGAGCCTTGGGCTCGGATTAGAGACTATCTTTGGTGGCAGACCACCTGTACACAGATTATGAGAAACACCTTATGCTGAAAGCATGATTGATAATAATGAATCAGAATAATATATATTCTACTGTGGGGCTGTTGACCGGTAGCACTGAGTGGGAGAGAGGGTACCCCTCGGGTCCTGATATTATAGTGAGGTATACTCACAGAGACGACGACGAGGGGATTGATGGGAACGCCCCTCGATTAGTATGTTAGTGAGAGTACCCCTCACAAAGATGGCACCTTGGGGATTTGTCGGGTGTACCCCTTGGTTATTTGTTATTATCTATTTTCTTTGGTGACAGCACCCCTCACAGAGCCGGCGACTTGGGGACTGACGGGTGTGCCCCAAGATTTTGGGATTGTATATTCCTTTGAGGAGAGCACCCCTCCTAGAGTTGTCGGCCACTTATTTGTTGGTGGTTTTCTTTGTCGGAACCTACCCATTCCGATGTGTTGATATATATATATGTATATGTATACATACATATATGTGGTTATATTTGGGCTTATGCCCTAGGGAGCTGGCCAGATGCTATCGCGCCCGACGCACACAGTAGTGGGCCCTTAATAATTACAATAATGATAATGATATTGATAAGAAAGAAATAATCAGAGAATTCACATAACACTTGTGAATGTTGTATTTACACGTGTTGATCGTGTGTGTGTATATTTGTGCTCGTGGACTTACTCACCTTACGAGCCTGTCTTCGTATGCCTGTGTATATGTCTTGTAGTGTTCATTGAGTAGGCGACTCATATAATCGCCGCCGTGGTTTTTACAGATTCATAGTAGCCTGCAGACAGTTTCTTTCTTCATCGAGTTCCAGACTCTCTTCCTCTGTAGGTAGCCGTGTTACCCTCCTGGGCGGATCCACAGTTTGATTCTGCATATGTTTAAACTTGTTTTTGACTTATTATTGATTTCCGCTGCGTATTCACTTTCGGGATGTTGTTTTGGTTTGACTTGGATTTGATCATTGTTATTCCGGTTTATTTGCCGGGGGTTATTTGGTTGGTTGAGCCTGTTTGTATTTTGGATCTTTTACATCCCGATGTTTTATTTTTGATTGGATGTTGTTATTTTGGAGTTGAGATTAATATTTTACACAGAGTTGTGGCGTTTCTGGGTTTTAGGGCGTTTTGGTCTTTTTATATCCATGTATGTTTTGCATATTTGTTTCTGGGATGCAGTCGTTTCAGCTTGGTAGC
This sequence comes from Turnera subulata, assembly GCA_028386065.3. Classification (NCBI taxonomy): domain Eukaryota; kingdom Viridiplantae; phylum Streptophyta; class Magnoliopsida; order Malpighiales; family Passifloraceae; genus Turnera; species Turnera subulata. The sequence goes on from JAKUCV010007259.1 coordinate 67,910, forward strand.
GGAGCAGACTTTAAATCTTTTGGGTTTTCAAACAAGTGTCTTGTTGTGATCGTTGTGCATAAGCCTGTTCCAAATTTTTAACATTTTCCAAAACTATTTTTGATAAGTTTGCAATCATATAGGAGTCAACATGGATCACCAGGGTCAGCAAAATGCCGAGGGGCACGCTCCTAGTCATATTTCCGACAATGTGTCGGTGATGCAGATTCCCCTTGAACAAGGGAATGATGATGCAGTAGGAGGACAAGTTCCTGTTGGACATGGGAACGTGAGTGCAGCTGGGGTTGGTGCTGCGACAGCTGGACCGCAGAATGTAGTACCTCCTGGTATGGACCCGGCGATGCTACAACAGTATCAGGCTTTTCTTCAATGGCAGCAGTTCCAGCAGTATCATCAGTATCAGCAGGGGGCATAGCCGATTCAGGCATTACCTGCTGTAGATCCCACTGTAGGTAGCCTGGAGAGTGGCTACAAACACATTAGCAAGTCTGGGATCGGTGAGTTCTCGGGTGANAAACCCCAACCCACCAAACCCGAACCCCAGCTCTCGGCGAGGGTGCAAAATCCCGGGTTTCGGACGCTCAAACCCGCAACCTGGGGTTCCAAAACCAATCCCCAACCCCAACCCGCGGTCCTTTTTGTCCAACCAAACACCGGGTTGGGTTTGAAACCCAAACCCTCCCCCCAAAACCCCCCAACCAAACGCAGCCTAAAGGTATTGGGTATATGGGTCCACTTCACTTATATACATTACTCACTTGGCCTCTTTCAGGCCTAGTATCCCTTCCAAACACATTTCACAACATGACCAGGAGCTCACTCTTTCACCAAGTCCGTTTCAGGAGCACGCATTTGCCGATGCTCTAGGAGTTCATTTATCAGGATTACGACTTACAACTTCACTTAGGCCAATGCAAAGCCACCATGGGAGCATCACCATGTCGCAAGCCATTCCGTCCCTGTCGTACCATTGGTGCACTAAGAGTCGCCCGAAAACCAATGAGAAAACAAACAAGCACTAAGGCAAGGATGGAAACAAAGCTGCAACTCGACAAGGCGAGCTTTGGAGGCCGGAAGAATGGTGCACGATATGGGAGCATTAGAGGCAGCAATGGTGATTCGAGGAATGATGCACGCCAAGGCGACTATGGAGGAAGCAATGGCGATAAGCATGGAGATGGCATTGACGAATCAACTATGCCAATGTTTCTAAAGTCAAAGACATATTCCAACAAGCTCAAAGCTTACTTTCAAAAGCTCACCTTCAGAATTATGTCCGAGATTCGTTTTCACAAGAAGTTCAAGAAGAGATCGAGATCTAGCTTGGAGAGGAGCTTATGGCGACATGAGAAACATGGGCATTATTAATTAATTAAATTAGCCAAATTTAGTTATTATTTAATTAGTAATGGTGACTAGGTTATTTAATTATATTAGTCTCTTTTATTTTGTTAAGTCGGTAAAGTATTATTCTATTTATTTAATTAGGCCGACTTGGGTGTTGTTTTATTTAATTAATTGTTGTTGGACTTAATGAGTTTTGGTAGGGATTACTTTTACCCTAGTCTATTAAGAAATTGGAATTACAAATCCAATCCAATTAGGGGATTAGGTTAGGTCCGCACTGTTCACGTGAATGGTAACCGCGAGTCCTTTTATTTGTATTATTTTAGGCTTTAGTATAAAAGACAACCATATGTTATCTTTAGGATAGACTTTGATAATTTCAGAAATAAAAACTTTTGAGTTTTCTTCTATCAAGTCGACCACTTGGTGTTCCTACAAGTGAGTGGATTTCTTACTTATTTATTTTAGGGATTGAGTTAACTTCTCAGGTTTCAATTACTTGTGGCATTTTCACGATTCCTTTGTGCCTTTAATTCCTTTTTTTACTTAATCCTAATTGGTTAGGAGGTGGAGGGATACTGCACATAAGGGCTAGGAAACCGACTCCTATGCATTTTGACTATGGGAATGTACCTAAGGATGAATTGTCTGTTACTAGGCGTGTACTGAATGTTCAAGTCAAGGAAGATGGTGTTGACCAACGGTAGAATATATTATATTCTAGATGCCTAGTGAAGGAGAAGATTTGTAGCTTGAAAATTATTGGGGAAATTTGCACTAATGTAGCTAGTACATTGATGGTGGAAAAGCTAGGCCTGAAGTGCTTGAAGAACCTTATGCCATATAAGCTACAAGACTTGAATGACATGGGAGAAGTTGAAGTAAATAAGCAAGTCCTTGTATCTTTTCCCATTGGTATATATTCTGATCAGGTGTTGCATGATGTTGTACCTGCACATACTTATCAAAGATTGCTTGGTAGACCTTGGCAATATGATATAAAGGTGTTAGAAAAATGATTTTAAGAACATGTACTCGTTTTATATGGTGGATCAAAAGACTGTACTTGCTCCTTTGGCACCTAAGGAGGTCTATGAAGACCAGTTGCATTTGAAAAGGAGTATGGAAAAAATGATGCAAAAGAAGGTGGAAAAATCTTCAGAAAGAAGTGAGGCTGAGAGGAAGGCTGAGAGCCTTGTAAAAGAAGAGCAAAAGGCTGAGAGCCTTGCAATAGGAAAACTTGAGAGGAAGGCTGAGAGCCTTGCAAAAGGATAATATAACCTAAATTTGCCTCCACAGGTAACCGAGCAGAGACTCAAAACTGATATACCATATCAAACACATCAAATAATTAGATGGTGAATAGTGTGTTGGGCTCGAAATTAACTATTTGTTTTAGGTGTTGGGTTGTGCCGTCATTTAACAGTCCAAAAAATTAATCCAGTTTGAACAGAATTATCCCTTTAAAATTCTACTTGAAACACCTAAAGTTTCTACCAAAGCTCGAATTTCGAACTTGTGTTTTTCCAATAGTTGCTCTAGTTTTATCGATGGAGCGAATTTTTTGGGCCGAGAGGTAAAGAGCCCAATATTAAAGGTAACATCTTTAATTTGACCCATATTCATTTAACGGGAAAATATGAAACGCGCGAACAATAATTGAAGACAAAGATGAGGAGAAGATCCTTTATAATTGACTTTATTGCTTGAAAAAATGCAGAAAAAAAAACTTTTAGGCATCAATTCAACTTAGGAAACCATTTAACATAAGGGATTGATCTAGCGTACCAGAGATTGCTGGACTCGGGGGTTCGTCACTGGTAGGAAGGTGTTAGGCACCGTACCTATGCTGGGGCGAAACTTTGTGCAGTAATTGAATCAAAGATGTGTGTTTTGTGAGCAATGTTCAAGTGTGGAAACAAAGCATTACCTTAAATAAAATAACTATAAGTTAAAAAGAATGTGGGGGAAAAAGAAGAGGGAAAGAAAATATTTGGCAAGGCTCTGAGACAGGTGAATGATTCAAACCTAGTCCAGGAGACTGTTGATCAGAAGGAGGTGGTCAAGCAACGCATGAGAGTTGCTGAGGACCGACAATAGAGCTTTGTTGATATGCATCATCAAGAGATGGAGTATACTGTAGGTGACAGGGTATTTCTCCATGTTGCTCCCTAGATAGGTTTTATCCGGTTTGGGAAGGAGGGCAGGTTGAGTCCTCATTTTATTAGTTTGTATGAGATCATTGAGTGAATTAATCCCCTAGTATATCATTGACTTTTCGGAGGAGCTTTCTCACATACACGATGCATTCCATGTCTCGATGTAGAGGAGTTATCGGTATAATCCTAGTCATGTCATACCCCCCGACAGAGGTGCGGGTTTCTAACAATTTGACCTGTGTTGAGGAGCCGGTGGAAGTTCTGGCTCGGAAAGTGCGGCAGTTGAGTAGTGGTAATATTCCTATGGTCCGGTTAGATAGAGTCGTCATTCTCCGAATCAGGCTACTTGGGAGATTGAGTCCCAAATGAGAGCAGTATCCACATCTGTTCTGATCTCTTATCTTGTAAATTTCGAGGATGAAATTTTTATAAGTGGGGTAGAATTGTAACGCCCGATTTTTCATAAGCATTTTTCGAAGAAAACCATGAGTGATGAACGCATAGATCGAGGAGAGAAAGAAAATTCCATGGATGTATCCCCGGAAAGCGTCCCTTTAGGAGAGAATGAGCAACCTAGGTGGGTAGATCGAAGCCTATGTTATGAGAGAGGTGCAATTGCGATTCAGAAAGATGTTGGGTGAACTCGAAGGCATAATTCTCCAAGTAACTAGACTTGGTTGGACCTTTCCTAGAGTGGCTATGAGACAATTCCGAGAGGCAATGGGGCAACTTGACTTGATCGAAGATGCAATAAGGAACCTTCAATTTCAAAATGTTGCACTGGCCCCGGAGAATTTCCGATTGTATGAAGACTTTGAAGACTACATGAAGGAAGTGGAGGAAAACATCAATTGGGATGATTGGACTCGGGCATCGGAGGGTAGTGAACAACCTGAACTTCAAGATGACCAAAAATCGAAGATGGGATGATTGAGGATGAAGACCACCATGGCAATGCAGAGAGAGTTGCTTCTACACCCATATTGCCTCGAAGGAAGTTAATATACCCTGATAAAATGGAGTGAATGACTTAAGGAATGGCCATGAGTGTCATTTAAGGGATGGGAACCTTAGTGGTAGCAATGAATTCGAGTCTATCATTGTTATCTTTTTGAATTTAAGAAGGTTATGGTCCAATCCTGTTGGCCATGTCCTCAGAGGTTAGTGTCGGCAGATGAATAAAAGGTTCCTCATTCCTTCAATCCCACAGTTTATACCAAGTTTGATGTAATGAATTACATGAAAACTCCATTGGCATAGCTTGAGAATCACAAAACGAACTACGGAGACATGGCCCTGTGGATACATATTCAAGCCTTCGATCTGTCTCATTTAAGCCTCAATTTTTGAACCCATTTTTGAGACATCTGCCTTATAACTATCTTTAGACATCCAAATGATAGGGCCACCAGATCTTGGCCTAAGCATTTTATCGAAGGCATACCCAAAGCAAACTTGGCTTAAGAAATCACTTCCCTCCAAGAAAAAAAGACAAAAAAAAGAGAGAAAAAAAAAACAAAAAACAAAAGAAAATAGAGAAAAAGGAGGAAGAAAAAAAGTGATTTCAAAACCGGCATGTTGTTCATCCCAAAGCTAGTTTCCTTAAAAGACACCAATTTGAAGGAAGAGGGAAGAAGTGAAAAAGAGAAGTGCTCACTTGGAAACCAAATATTGTATCCACTGTTACATAGGTAACTCAATAACGAGCTCGGTCTAATTGGTGTTGGTTCTTTAGTTAATTTAATAGAGTAGATTGAGGTTCAAGTTAAATATTGAAATTGTATATTTCGAATCTTTTGGACCTTCAAAAGCATTCCCAGCTCTCAGAAAGCCCTTCCCTGCACCCGAACTCCACCGATCATCTATCAGTCCTTTCTCGAGCCAACTAGAATTTACACAAGTAGCCCCCGAAGATGTTGCCACAAATAGAGAAAACCCATCATCCTCGCACTCACCTAAATGCATAGTTGTCATTCACCCTCAGAAGTAGGAGAAAGTGAAAAGAAGAGAAAAAAATTGTCTAGGTTGAAAACTCGAGAGGGCGGCCTCCACAACGCCGAATGGAGCCCAAAGTCGGGATATGTCTGCAACGGGGACCTACCACGAGAAAGAAAGGATAGTTAGATTCACAAAGAGAGGGGATGGCATCAAATTAAAGGTTAGAAAATTACCTCAAAGACGTCCGCAAGGAAAGGTGGATAACCAAGAGGCGTGACCTCAGGAATAGGCTCCTTGCAAGGCAGAAAGTGCTCATCAAGGGTATCGAAAGAGAACTTAATGTCTGGAAGAGCAGGACCGGGGGAAAAATATCATGCTCCAATAGTTCTCCTAGAAACGGAACTATGCCTAGATGGACTTATACCAATAACCGACCCTCCTACAACACTGGGATTGGTCAGTGGTCTCATCAGATATAGGTTGACAAAATTCGAGTGATGGCCATCAACCGCTAATGTCTCAACATGACAATCCAAGTCCTCAACTGTCTGGCCGCTCTCCTCATGGACATCGTGTATGGTGAATGGTGGGTTGATAGGAATTTGTTGGTGGCGAATTGTCTGCAAACAAATGTGCTCCCCGAGATACCACACTCGCAGGCCCGGATACCCGATCAAACATCGACGTACGGTCAAATCAAGGGTTGCGTAGTACTGATCCTCAAGTTGACCTTGATGGCCGTCCAGCACTCCAAACCGAACCTATAGATAAACATGAAAGGATGAGAAGAGGAGACCAAGTCCGAGAGACGCCGAAGGCAAAAGACAAACACTCACCCTACCAGATGTTTTGAACCGATCAATATGGTGCCGAGCCCGCTCCCGATCATGAGAATTTTTTCTCCTCTGACGGAACTCAAAAGCCCAACGAAGTGAAACCAACCATAAATCCTCGGAAGGATTCAACTCCGGGGCGGATAATCCGAGATACTCTTGGGCCCATACTTGTGAAGAAAGATAATTAGGATGCATAAACAAACAGTAAGCAATGGACGAGTAGATTGAAAAGAGAATACCTCCCAAATCCAAACTGAGCCCTCAAAATGCCTGGGAGATGTGGCGAGAAAATTTTTTCATCTCCCGATGGGCATTAGTGAAGCCCGCAGAACCCCAGCCAATCCGAGGAGTATCCACATAAACCAAAGAAGCTAACAGGTCACACCTAACCCGGTCACTGCCAGATGCGAAAATGGTCTGGTTAAGGCATATAGGGATCAAGCCTCGAGCCCGCTGCTCCGCCGTATTGGGATAAGTGCTCGCCAATAAAGCCTCCCTCAACCTGGCGGGAGAAACCTCACAGTGCCGGCTCCATATTGGCTCAATGCCCAACAACTCTGAGAAATGGCTCCATATTGGCTCAATGCCCAACAACTCTGAGAAATGGCTCCATATTGGCTCAATGCCCAACAACTCTGAGAAATGTCGAATGCCCAGTGTGAGGGCTTCGAAAAATCAATCTTTACTAAAACAAAAAATATAATCAATATGTAATATATGAAAAAGGAAGAGAGGAATTAATGAATCGGCCTAAATTTTTAAAAAATTATTTCCCATTGTTAGTTAACAATGTCAAAAAAATATTTACACCGTTATACAAAGTAAAAAAATATTAATAATGTAAAATTTATATAAAAATCACCATTTCTTCTTCTTACACTTCTTTCATAAACTAATACTATTTATATTTATATTTTCATAATTAAAAATCATTTTTGTAATATTAATAGTTAATTTAGCGCATATTTATATTAGATACTAATATACCACATGCATCTTGTGTGCAGAAAATCTAATAATATTATTTTATATGACCTTCTAAAATTTAAAAATATTTTACTTCGGAAAATATTAAAATTATAGGCTTATATGTAAAACAAATTAAAAAAATTATTAAAAATTATTAATACTAAAGAAAAATCATGTCTCATAAAATGATTTAGAAATTGATCAATATCTTCTTTATCGATGAGCCTTATATATGTATAATACTCAACGAGGCCATTCCTTTTCCAGAAGAAGGGACTTATTACTGATTATATATGAAGGATAAAGACTGTAAAGCGTAAAATATACCTTAGATTGACATGATATTAGTTAGTAAAATATATTTAATTTCTAATCGACAATATAACTCAATAAAATTTTTGGAATGCCTTAAGATAATTTAAAAGACAAAAAGAATGTGATAAACATACAACTGGATTTGGATCACCCATTCGAATTTCGACCAAAAATATTTATTCAGCCGAGTTCAAACTCAGAAAAAACCTAGTCAAAAAAAACTCAAAGAAAACAAAATAGTAGTAAGATATGCTAGGTGTCAGCGCAGCGCAGTAGCACCAATCCATGGTAGTATTGCTTTAGGGGAACCTGGTTTGGAAAAAATCATAATATTAAAAAGGTGGCTTCTAGTTGTTGAAAATAATGTTTTGCTAACATCTCTTTATCTCATTCAGGTTTTGATAATGACAAATCAACCTTGTATTAAGATGATCATTATTATGGACCAAAAAGAAATAATCAAGACCAAGCCTTATGACATTAAAGAGTTCAAGAATGGATGAGAATGGATGTGACAAGATCAAGCAAGAAGAAAAAGATAAGTTAGGA
>JAKUCV010007261.1:0-66487 GCA_028386065.3 Turnera subulata
GAATAACTCAAATAGCAACGCCACAATCATTGAGGAAAAAAATTTGGAAACCCAAATTTGCCAACACAATCGCATCTGAGATTGTGACGACCGAGAGTGGGGGCGAAGGCGGTTGCTGGGGTTTTTGTGTTGGCTGTGGGAGTGGTGGGAGAGGGGGTTTGGGGGGTTGGAGGGAGTGGATGTGGCGAGGCGAATGCAGTGGAAGACGGAGGAAGATCTCCTGAAGGGGGCGGTGGCGGTGGGGGAAGGGGAAGGGGAAGGAGAAGGAGAAGGGGAAGGGAAAGCAGACGAGTAGTCGTCTGTGTAGAGGAGAATTAACCGGAGACTTACAAATTTTTTGCTTGGGGCTTGGTTTGCTTAAAGTGGATGGAGGCTTTTGGGGGATTGATGGAAGAGCTGCAAAAACAGGGTGGGCTTTGAGAGGAGGAGGGGAGCTACGGTGTTGAGGCAATTTGTTTTTTTTATGTATTTTGTATGTGTGTGTTTAAATGAGAGTATATATGATTTATTAATTATTAAAAACAAAAAGAATAAATATTGTGGTCACCGAGTAAACGTGGCAAAAAAATTTTTTTCTTTTCTTTTATATAAAGATTTTTTTTGCATACTAAAAAAAGGAATTAAGAAAACAGTGACAAAGACACTTTTTTCCTTTTATATAAATTTTTTCTTTTTCATTCTTTCTCAAAAACTAAAAAATATGAATTTTACCAAAAAAAGTGGCAAAGAAACCATTTTTTCTTTTATATAAATATTTTATTCTTAATTATTTTTCGAAAAATATAAAAAATTGACAAAAAAAGGTGGCAAAATATAGATTTTTTTTTAAAAGCAAAATAGGAGAAGCAGGTTAGTGCAAATTCTAGTGATTAAATTTCATTAATTGTCATTAAATGTAATAAATTGTCATTTTTATTAGCTAATGACTATTAATTGTAATTAATAGTCACTAATTATTGTTAATTATCATTAATTTATGGCTAATTATAAATACTTGGATTGAAGTAATTGGTGGAGAATAAATTTAATGAGCATTTCCTTTTTGTGAGATATCGATATGGACATCTCTTTATCTCTTTACTTTTTTTTTTATTTTTTGTTTATATTTTATTTAATTTTATGTGAAAATAAATTTAATGGAAAAAATGGACGGACATAATTAATACACGTGGCACGAATCTATGGCTTCCGTTAGTGCAATTGACGGAACCCATCTGCCATTGGACGGAAGCACCAATTCGAACCAAATTGAGAGTTCAGGTCGTCAATTGATGAAAAAAAAAGTTTGAGTGGTGATTGAAAAATAAACCTAAATTCAGGGGGTTCAAACGTAATTAACCCCCACAATGCCCGGCTTTACCAAAGTTAAGGGACATCAATGATGATTTTGAAAGAATAAGGACAAGAATGATGAAATTAACAAAGTGTAGGGACATAAAAATGTCTTTTAACATTTTTTAAACTAATTTATCCTTGTTGAATTGAGAAAGTATTTTGTATGGGGAGCAACGAAACAAGGGGAGCATTTTAATTGTTTTGAAAACTTATTTCAAATCCTAATTAAAAAATAATCAACACAAGTTTGTTATCATAAAAAAGGGAGAGATTGTTGACCTAAACTTTGGTTAATCACCTCTTAAGCCTGATTAGCGACTTAACCATATTTAGTCATGGTAGATTAATGATTTTGATGATTAACAAACTAACCTACATAAATGTGTTAAGTTTGCTTGTGTGTTGATAAAAGTTTATCGGAAGAAATATGGTTTCTGAAGAACCATATCGCTGCAACCACATCTAGAGCAAGCTGTCTCTTTCAAACTTTTCCAGCAACTTGTGTGTGGTCCATGAATTGGTGAACAAGTAAGAGGGAAGACTTAATGGAAGTGCAGGAGGAATAATTGCCCAACTCCCACCTAACTCATGGAGATGGTCCAAACTCTCTATTCCGGGTAATCCTTTGTGAGCAAGGAGTTGACATGAAGAAAAGGATCCGATTTGAAGCAATTAAGAACTGAAGTCAACTTGGAGTTCAAAGAGCTGTTGCAGCACCTTTTCCCCCAACTCAGATTCTATATAAGCGGGTCATTAACACCTCTAAAGATCATCCTATCTATTGCGCAAAAATCTGAGTTTATACTAGTGCTTACAATTGTGGTTTCAAATCAGGTTTTTCTGCGTGTGTTGCAAAACATAAAAAAGGGGATAAAATGTAAGCAAGTCTTGGTTTAGATTTTCTAAGAACTCAAGTCTGGGATTAGATTTGAGAGTAGGTTAGAGCTTAGCTTGTGAAAAGCTTGTAAAGGTTTAAGCTTAGCCTAGAAAAGCTTGTGTTTGTAAAGGTTAAGGTTCAACCTGCAAAAAAACCTAAGGATAGTGAGTGTTTGAAATCCTAAATGAGGGTCCTTAGCTTGTCAACTATCACTACATATCAACACGGGACCTTTCCAACATGCTTTGTCTTTACTTGCACGTTTCGGGGAAAAACTTCCTAGGAGGTCACCCATCCCAAAATTGCTCCAAATCAAGCACGTGTAGGGATAAGTGCACCTTGTTGATATAGTTAGTATCCATCCAACCATATAAGCTATTCTCAATTATACAATCCCACACCTATACAACCTCGAAATCACTTCACTTGAGCTATTCTTAATTATACAGTCCCATACCCGTATAATTATGGAATCACCCAACTGTGTAGCCTCATCCCTACACAGTTTCAGGATCTCTCCTATTCCGATGTGGATTCGTTTCATTCCTGTGCCCCTCCGTTTAGAAGCCTGCCAGAAGCCGCTCATTGTCCATGCTCATCCCAGCACCGGCGTACACTTCCCGCCCTCATAGACCCCAAGTGTCACAGGCCCACCAGCTTCCGCTAGGTTTGAAACGCCCCGACCCGTATTTACCGTACATAGTAAACACGTGCCGGAACTGTAACGACCCGACCAAACAAAGCCCAACATACAGTGTATACAACAGAAACTCTGGCTCAACAACCCAAAATATAAACATCAGAAATCCGACCCTTCGGCCCAATATAAAAACCGTCATCCAAACTCGGGAACATCAATAACATCACAACCGGCCCAAGGCCCAACAATAACAATAATCAGCACAGCGAAAGACTTTTAAAACTCACAAAGACACTGTATGTGACACTGATGCAAACTATGGATCAGAGTCCTGTCCAAGGGATAACGCTGCAGCCTGTCTGGAATGCATCATACCTGAACCACAAATAACTCAACCTACGGGATGAAAGCCTGCAGGTGAGGGGTGAGTCCGAAGTGCCCACCAACCATGGATAGACAATCGATATGCAGCACTATAAAATACTCAAAGTCGAAAACAGGCACAACAGCCAAACACACCAAACCAAAAGACTCGACCCAAAACTGGTCCAAGACCAAAAAGACTTAAACAAAAATCCAATTTCCAATTTTATCTTTCCGGGCCCCGTCACGGATAAGCTAGGGGTCAGACCTGGTTATCAACATATTTCGGGTGCCAGATCAAAACCAAGAGAGCCCAGGGATCGACATCCCAAAATAGTAACCCAGGGATAGACATCCCAAATGTAATCACAGGATAGACATCCCGAGCATAGACATGCTTATCACAAGTAACCCAGATCATGGCCACCACAAAACAGTCTTAAACCATCGAGTCGTACCACTACTTACCACGTGACAATTATATCATCATCATCCAAAACCAAATCTCAGGATCAACATCCCTAACCAAAACACCAGGATAGACATTCCAATCCAAAACCGAGGATCGACATCCTTATCACATTTTATTATTTATTCTATTATTCTTTATACCAAAAAGACACAGTGATAAACACCCAAAAACTCAACGCACAGATAAACATCCCAAAATCAAATCATGGGGATAAACATCCCAAAAACAATCAAGACACTGGGATAAACATCCCGAATCAAACCACAGCAAATGCAACAATCAACAGTGCAACAGTCACCAAACACAACNAAATCCTTCCTCACCTTAGCCGATTACTCAACTCTGAAGATAATGACCGGTCCAAAGCCGGCTCTTCGGGAAACTGCCCGATATCAAAACCTATACAGCAAAACAACATATGCTCACATAAGAAGCACATAATCGGTATGTCATGATGCCAATACTGTAAATCAACTTCCCGGTAAAACATGTTTGATCTTATGCTCTATTGAACATGTTTGACTGGAGTCAATGATTGACTTGATATGTCGGAGTTCTTGCTTGGAAATGTGATTGAGGGACATGATGGTTCTACTTGAAAGTTTCGGCCAACAGTATCTTGATACCGGATGACACCCGATGGTGTCCGTTAAGCACTTGGTTGCTTGACGTGTTATGTAAATTTCGAGGACAAAATTTTGTTAAGTGGGGTAGAACTGTAATGCCCCGAATTTTCGGTATTTAATTTTTATGGAATTTTCAATTTTTTTCGAAAATTATTTCTAATTTTACCCTTGCAGAATTTTTGGAATTTTTGATCAAGAAATCTAATTTTCGTTATCGTTGATGCTTAACTACCTAAAGGCTTTATTGGGGTCTTTAATTAATTTTTAAAATATTGTTTAGAATTTAATTGGTTAAACAAAGTTTACAGAATCAACTAAATGGGAGTCTTGCATGTGTGGAACATTGTTGTCTAGTTTTATAAAAAAAAATGTGGTTTTGGCTAGTGGGAACCGATAAAACAATTAGTGTTGGGGTTTTGACCAAAGGAGCAAAGGCATGTTGGCTGGGCCTTGGACAAAAATTGATCAAAACGACATACGTGGGCACATAACTGATTTTAGCATTTTGGTTCCTAAGGGATTGAAGGGTTTGCAACGCTTTCAAACCCACTTTTCTATCTTTCTCATTCTTTTCTTTCTACCAGCGCCGTTCACACCCCCACCCTCTCTCTTTTTTTTTTTTTTCCTCTTCCTCTCCTCTCTCATCTTTCTCACGGTTCCCTTCCTTACTAGCCGACTAATTTGCCTCCGCCGTTTTGGCCCCTCTTGTGTGCGGAAGCTCTTGGAAAATAAACTCAAGCCATCATTGTCTATGGGGTTGGATTATTGTGTCTTGCGAAGAATGGGTCGACTCTAGTGTCATGGTTAAACTGAACCCATTTCTCTTATTTTATTTGAGCTAATTGATTGTCAGTTGGGTCGACCATTCCGCTGGTACTTGGATGGCAGTGGTATTCATGTTGTCATTTTGGAGCGTAGTAGGTTATTGATGACCCTCTATATTATTTTAGGTTCTTGCTTTTGGAATCAACGATAATCAACTTATCCAGTGACGTTCTGCAATTGTTTATCATGTAGGCATTAGTCAATCACCTAATTAGAAGAAAATGTGTATATGTGTGTGTCTTTGGTGGTAAAGGAACACGTGAACCAAAGGATGATTCTTCGATGTTATCTTACGGATGCAAATTGACTTTGAGTTGTGAAGTGAATCAGATTTGCATTAGAGCATTTAATAAATTGAATCGGTGGATTGTTCTCAAAGGTAGCTTCCGGGTTTTTAATGAGTTATATTAAATCTTTGTTTGTAAGCCGTGGTAAACTATGATTTTGGCTTTGGGTCTGGTTTAAAATAATTGGTATAGCCTGGATGGGTAAGGTTTTACATTTAAAACAGAATGCTTATGGGTCTTCATATAGTCTTATAAAAGGGTTCCTTAAGGACAGCAATATAATTAATGTTCTTGGTCCTGGGATGATTAAACCTTTGTGCGAATTTCAAATATAAAGTATGAATGTGTGTTGAGCGTCAAGTCTATGCTCGCCAGTGGAGTTGATAGGCTGGTCACATCTCTTATACTTTAAGTCCAAGTTATTTCTATCTTTGAATTTTCAAAGGAGTTATTTAAAAATATATATATTTTTAAAATTTTAGTAATTCTTTCCAGACTTATAATGAAGGGAAATGTTTTGATATTTCTAAAAAAAGTCTTGGGCGGATAGTGGTATATCTATATGTTTACTCTATACTTTTATATCAAGTTTCCAAAGGAGAGTTTTACAAATGTAATATGGCTTAGCCCCTTTTGTCCCTGTTAGTTTCTGTGTCGTTTTGGGGATCACGAACAACAAATTTGTAAGTACATAGCATGCATGCACTCCTCTATCTTTTGAATGAGTATTTAAGTGGTATCTGTGACTATTTGTTTAGGCTCTGGATGTACTTGAGGAGTAGCCAGATGGAGTGCTAGCTTCTAAATGATTTCAGGTGAGGCCTTATAAACTCTGGTTTGCCATTACTGCCCACAATGCTCTGGTTGATGGTCATGGGTAAATGACGTGATAAATTCTTATTTCTATCAAACGTTGTTTGTCTGGGTGCTTGTTGTGTCGTATGCTCTTGTCTGCTCTGGTTTCCATGCTGGTGTTATATTTTCTTATTGTGTGCTAATTATATGATATGGTACCTATGATGGTTGTCATCAAGTTTTGAGTACATGAGATGTACTGATAGAAAAGGAGCACACATGATACAAGAATTTTTAAAGAGCATACAACTACTTTATACATAATACAGTAACAACTTACCAAGCTGGTAAACTAAAAGACAAATAATTTCTGTTGTGGGGCTGTTGACCGGTAGAACCGAGCGGGGGAGAGGGTACCCCTCGGGTCCTGTATTTATAGTGAGTTGTACTCACAAAGACGGCGACGAGGGGATAGATGGTTACGCCCCTCGATAGTATATTAGTGAGAGTACCCCTCACAGAGCTGGCGCCTTGGGGATGGTCGGGTGTACCCCTTGGTTATTTGTTATTATCTATTCTTTTGGTGAGAGCACCTCTCACAGAGCCAGCGACATGGGGATAGATGGGTGTGCCCAAGGTTCTTGTATTATGTATTATTTGAGGAGAGCACCCCTCCTAGAGCTGTCGGCCACTTGGTTGTTAGTGGTTTTTTCACTTGTCGGAACTTACCCATTCCGGTGTACTGATATATGTATATGGTTTATGTTTGGGCATATGCCCTGGGAAGCTGGCCAGTCGCAACCGCGCCTGACGCTCACAGTAGAGGGCCCTAATAATAAAATATACAACCCTTATAAAACTGAAGAATTATGTTCATAGTAAGACGATGAAGTACATGCGTCGGATAAAAGTTTGTTGATGACTTGTGATGTGCACTGTTGATGACATTCTTTGTGCACTGTGAATTTTATTGCCATGTACCAATGTATTCGTGGTTGACTTGTACATGTGTATATCTTGGTTTATTTGTTATGGTGAGACAGTGGTTGGTCTCACCCCTCACATCTTTTACAGATTAACTGTTCGTTGAATAGGGTGCATATCAGCAGGTGGCGGTGTTTTCCTCTCGTCGGGTCGGATCCATAGGGTGCTTTACTTTCATGTTTCTCATGTTATTTTGTCTTCCGCTGCATACTCATTTACCATGGATAATTTATTATATAATTTATAATAAAATTGATGATGATTGTGTCATGGCCCATGTTGCCGGTGTTGGGAGTTGGGCTCGCATTGAGTCGGTTTCTGTTTGGACATAGTTTTGTTTACCTTGGCATGTATATTGATTTCTTGATACATTTGTGGTTTATACCGTAACCCGAGGATAGAAGGACAGTTTGGTCATTTCATATGTATAATTAATTAAATTGGTTATTTTGGGTTATGGGCGTTTCAAGGAGCATGAGCCGTAGAAGGGACAAAAGAGGATTTCAAGGAAAGGTAAACTTCAAGTTTGTCAAATCTGCTTTGAAAAAGGCCACAATCGATCTACTTGTAAACATAAGGATAATCCAAACTTTTCTCAACCAAAGCCAGCACGCAGACCTCCAAAATTAAATGTAAGTATTATTTCTATAATGGATTAAGTCTTTATCACATTTATTATATTTCACATTCTATTGATACAATATATGTTACTAATGTAGGTCCAAAGCGCTGCCAAAAAAAAGAGCAAAGGAAGCTAATGCCACATATGGCATTTTTGTGGATCAAATTTCTGGCCAAACAATACTCAATGTAAGTGACAAATTTTGATGGATAACAGTTCTTTGACAAGATATTGTTTTTAACTTCTATTACAAATCCCTTTTTTGTCAGCCTGGTTCTCGAAGTCAAAGGGTGATTGACAATTCTTCAAGAGGGAATACGTCAATGCCCGCATGCAACATTAATGCACCTCATGCACCAAGAGAAACTATCACACCACAAGAATTGGCTAGGCGGAGAGATGAAATTGTGAGAGGAAAAAGAAAAATGGCGGGACCTGGTGATGTTGGAACACAAGAATCAGCAACAAGACATTCTTAAATCTGCATATTTTTGTCATTCTAGAATTATAAAGTTGAATATAATGTAGCCAAGAACATTGTTCGTTTTGTGTTGGAGAATTGAAACTCTCTTATTGACTACAACACAACGCAGTACTTTTGTTTAGGCATATACTCTAATTTATTCTTCAACTTCAATTCAGTTGAATGGTTTCGTGTTAGGACAGACTTCACTTTATTAAATTCCCATTGCATTATTATTTACCATATATCTTTCTGTTATTTTGCTTTTTTTACTGTAAATTTTTTCTACAAATATTTTAAAGTTCTTTAATCAAATGACTTCAGTAAAATATTACTTAAAACTTATTTTTTATTTTAATTTTAAAAATATAACAAACAAAAAATTTCAAAACAAATTTTTTTAAAGAAAATAAAAAATGTAATAGTAATGAGTAATATTTCTATAAAAAATTATTTAAAATTAAATAAAATTATTTAGATTTTTTTAATTAAATCAAATCAGAAAAATATTACTTAAAAATTATTTCTAATAACAATTTTAAATTTATTTTTTTTGAAATTGGTAAAACATTTAATAAAAATAAAAATATTATTAATACTAAATTTCATTACTTACTTATTTTAAAAAATATGTAGTAATTAATTCAATTTATTTCAGTGAAATAATTATTTTTTGAAAATAAAATAAAAGTTTTAAATAATAAATTATATTCTTATAAAAAATTTTAACAAAATTAATTAAAAATAAAAAACTTTTTATATTTTTAAATTAAATTTAAATAGGAAAATATTACTTAAAACTGATTTTTGATAATAAATTTAACTTTATTTTGTGTGAATTTTGAAAAAAAAATAATACTAAATTTTATGACTTGGTTTTAAAAAATATATAGTAATCCATTTAATTTAAAATAATTTTTTCGAGCAAATAAAATTATAATGTGAAAACAAAAATTAATATCCTTATAAAAAATAGTAAAAACAATACTGAAAATTAAAAAACTTATAATTTTTTTTATATTTTTAAATATTTTAAGTAATTTATTTCAGTAAAATTTTACTTTAAAATATTTTCAAATTTTTAAAATTAATAAGATAAATTTATTTAATCTAATAATGAGTATAAAAATTTTAGTGATAATATAAAAATAATTTGGCTCATGCTTGCTGCCTCCATAAGTAGGAGGGAAAATGTTTTATTTTTGGAAAATTTTCATTTTGGCTGAGAGTGTTGGTTTGGCACCTTTTTTTCCCTTCCTCTCTGATGTATTATAGTCAATCCATGTCAGCAGCTGACATGTAACCCAAAAAGTCAAATTTAACGTTAGAATGGATGGAAATGTGCAAAAAGACTTGGATTAGGTTACTTATTATTGTTATAGGACTTAATTGAGGTTTTAATAAGTTGTAGGACTTATTTAAAGATAGGCTAGAGTTATAGGACTTGCCAGGAGGTTTTCCCCTTTTGCAACTAAGGAGAAGAAATCACATCTTTTTTGAAACAGTTTCAAACAGGCCCTAAAGGGTGCAGCCCGCATGACCCATCTGATTGCTACAACTTCCTATTATATCGATGGAAAATTAAGAACCCTAGGGAGTCCCTCTGTCTCCACCAAGCCATTGACGCTCTTGCCTTTTTTCCTTTCGCTGTTTGGAACGCAAGTTTGTAACCAGCAATCTCATACCATCCGAAAACAACGAAGAAAACTCCCCAAAACAAAATAGATTATGGTGGTTGCCGGAGAACCGCCTACTATCTCAACAACCTTCACCTTCACCCCCGACTCCACCAAAGAGATCCGATACAGAGGCGTTAGGAAGAGACCGCGGGGCCGGTACGGCGCCGAGATCTGCGACCCCGTCAAGAAAGCGCGGGTCTGGCTGGGCACTTTTGACACTGCCGAGGAGGCCGCACGTGCTTATGATGCGGCTGCTCTCTGCTTCCTCGGAACCAAAGCCAAAACTAACTTCCCCTCCACCGTTAAGGAGGGGCAGCTGAACCCCAACCCCAACCCCAATAGCCAAGGAAAACGTCGCAGGAAACGCGACGATCAGCAGCGCGGTTTGTTTTCGAATTCTGGAGCTACCCTGCGTCACTGCCAAAGCGGAGCTATAAGTGTTGAAGAGCATGAGGGACTGCAACGTCGTAAGGTAAAGATTGAATTTAACATGTTCTGTCTCATCAGGGTTAATTTTATTGTTTGTTCTGTTTAAGTACTCATACGGCCTTTTGAATTGCTTTCCTAGAAAACAAAAAAAAAAGTCTTAATCTACAAAAAGATGTGGGGTTGAAAAGCCTTAGAACTTCACAAAATCCTTCATCACATGAGAGAGAGCATCTCAAGAAAATTCAACAGCGATGCGTAAGTGTTGTATTATTTGGGTTATTGTCATTTTGTAATGATTACCAAGGTTGAGGTTTCATACCAAGCTGAATCATTTTTTTTTTTTTTTATAAAACGGAGCTGAATTAAAATTGCAGTCCACTATAACGGAAAATTGAAAGCATGGTGACCCGTTGTGCTGTTAATACCTTTTTGATTTTGTTTCTTCTTTCGCATTTTATAGTTTTCTCCTCTGTTCTATGTGAAGGACCTTCATATATGAACCTTTTGTTGTTGGCTTGGGGCAAATGGCTTTGCCTGTTTGATGGATTTTTCTGTGATGCGTTTAGGAGTTAATTGCTGTTTGATGCTTTCCATTTATACCTAGACATCTGAATGTAAGTTTTAGAATGCAAGTTTCAATCCACTCAGTTTTTTTTTTTTTATGCATTTAGGTCAAATAGATTTCTAATTTTAGCTAATCTCAGTTGTTGCAGATGCTATTTTCTGTTATGTATTTTTATTTTTGTAGTTTCCTACAGTAAGCTCATCATTCCATTTTCCATTGTAGTGGTAAAGGATTCTATTGTATTTCCTTCTTTGTGATGCTCTTCCCTTTTTGGAGCCTTTTACTTCGGAAAATATGTTTGCTCATTCTTTTCTTTTGACAGTAAACATTATGAATTTTAGTGATTGTTCAGTTGTTTGGAGATGTTCCTTTTGACAGAAAATGGTGTTTACAATGATTCACGATGGTGCAAGGGGACCTCTTCTTGCAAGACTATTTCCTGGCAAAGGTATTAAATTTTAACCTTTAATCATTAGTATCAAAAAAAAAAAAAAACTTTAATCATGTTGCTCCTCTCATAGAGCAATTTGACGAAATACCTTGTGCAATTTGAACTGGAATAGCTGGAAGTTGTCTTGGCACTTAGTATGCATTGATAACATTTGAGAAACATGTTTTCAGTTGTTTGACTACAAGGGATCCCTTATCTATGCTCTTTTTGTTTTTGTCTTTTCCTACTTCGGTTTTCTAAAGATAGTATCTTAACAGAACCAAACACACTAAATGCCTCACAGTGAGACCATCCTTCTTCCTTCCCTGTCCCTCCTCTTTTTTCGTTCACTAATTACCATACCACCTGCCAAAATGGAGATGATGAGTGTTTTTCATCAACCTAGGCCAAATGCAAGATTCAAGGATGTAGTTGTTAGCACCACATTTCTGGGATCGAGTCCTCGGGCCTTGGCCTGGACTTTTGGCCTTGCCCTTCCCCCTACCTATGGTGGTGAACCAGACTCTTGAAGGGAGTCTGAACCTCAACTTGTTAAAGGGAGCTCTGACCTCTAGGTGTTTGCTGAATATGACTTGATTCTTTTATTCATAGTAGGGTCCTTTAAATAGGACTTTGAGTAGTACATGAATAGAAGTACATCCTTACTCTAATAGCAAATATTAAAGACAGAATCATAGCCTAATTGGAAAGCATTAAGACATAATCAAAGGGATAATAGCAGATCTTTAGGAGACCAGCTTGTTGCCTAATAGGAAATATAAAGTTGACTTCAGGATAACTAAGGAAAGAAGGATAATGATGATTTCCAAGTATCAATGATAACATTGTGATTTGCTGAATCAGTGTCCTTGAATTGTGGATGGATTTGATGACCTGAAACAGCTTGGACGCCTAGCATAATTCCTGCCTATGAATGCGTCCATAACATCTCCCCCGTCCTGGGGAAAGAGCTTGTCCTCAAGCTCGAAATCTGGGTAGGCTTGCTGGAAATTTGCCATGTCTTCCCAGGTTGCGTCTGCAGTTGATTGACCTTGCCACTGGACCGACAAGTCATAATTGCCACGATTGAGGCGAGTGCGGAGGATCACAGCGGGGGTAAGAACTGCTCTGCCATCATTAGTTGGGGGCAACTTAGGTGCTATCAAGGGTGGCTCATCGCGGTTTTCTTTCAACAAAGAAACATGGAACACATTGTGCAGCTTAGTGTCGGGTGGGAGTTTCAGCTCATAAGCCATTGTACCAATGCGCCGAATGATAGAAAAGGGGCCATAGAACTTTGGGGACAGCTTGCACCGTATGGTACCTATACTCTGTGGGTGGGAGTGTTTCAAGCGAAGCCATACAAGTTTGCCAAGTTCAAATGCAACATCACGGTGACCACGATCATAGTACTCCTTCATTTTCTGTTGAGCAGCGAGGAGGCGACCCCGGATATCATGCAGGGCAACATCACGATCCAGCAAGGTAGAATCTACTGCTTCTACCTGAGTTGAACCTGCCACATAAGATAATAAGCGAGGAGGGTCATGACCATACAGTACCCGAAAGGGTGTGGTTTTGAGGGCAGTGTGAAAGGAGGGGTTGTAACAATATTCAGCCCATTCAACCCATGACACCCATTTGATAGGGAAGTCGCCAACAAATCAACGCTGATACATTTCCACTGTCCGGTTGACCACCTCTGTTTGACCGTCTGTTTGGGGTTGATAGGCAGTAGAAAATTGCAGCTTTGTGCCATTCAGACGAAACAACTCGCGCCAAAAGTTGCTTGTAAACACCACTTCCCTGTCACAAGTGATGGTTTTTGGAATGCCATGCAACCGAACAATATTCTCAAAAAATACTTGGGCAACTCTGGCAGCAGTATATGGATGTGCAAGGGGAAGGAAATGTGCATACTTGGAAAACCGATCAACAACAACGAACAACACTATCTTACCGCAAGACTTGGGCAGTCCATCAATAAAGTCCATGGAGATGTCAGCCCATACTTGTGTGGGTAACTCTAAAGGCTGTAATAATCCCGCTGGACTGAGATGCTTACTTTTATTTTTCTGACAAGTAGGACAAGCAGAAATATAGGCAGCAACAGCTTGCTTCATCCCCTTCCAATAGAAGTCTTGTTTAATACGGTGGTGTTTTTTTTGTTGCCCTTCATGGGTGCTGTCATGGAAAAGGGACAAGATAGTGGAGAACAATATGGAATCAGCTGGTAGATAAATGCGCCCTTTGCGGAGCAAGAGACCTCCATGACGAGTCCACTCTTGACCCAAGGTTCCAGCTTCAAACTGGGCAAGCAATTCCTGGTAGTCATTGCGGGCATTGGCCTCCTCTTGAATAGCATCCAGAATTAATGCCCGTGGCTGACTAATTGTTGCAAGGGCCAGAGATGTGTGATCCTGGCAGGACAGCGCATCGGCTGCCTTGTTCAACATACCAGCACGATATTCAATGCTAAAGTCGAATCCCATCAGTTTGCTAAGCCAGTGCTGTTGTGGTGGTGTAGTTAATCGTTGGTCCAACAGGTATTTCAGGCTGCAATGATCTGTACGAACCAAAAATTAACGTCCCCACAGGTAGGGCCTCCAATGTTGAACTGCCTTTGCCAATTCATCCAACAATTCTTCCACCACTGGGATAGGAAATTTATCCTTCACAGTGTGTGAATTTAATTCTCGATAATCAATGCAAAACCGCCAGGAGCCATCTGGTTTAGAAACCAATAATACATGTGAAGAAAATGGGGATTTGCTGGGATGGATGAGACCCTGCTGTAACATCTGGGTGCATTGTTTCTCAATCTTTTTGAAGATGTGGATACCGATAAGGTCTAACAACCACAGGGGCTGAACCTGGTAACAAGGTGATGCGATGGTCGCATTGGCGCAGTGGAGGCAAGCCTTGTGGTTCTTGAAACATATCCTCGAATGTCTGCAGCAAGTTGTTCATTTGGTCTGCAGCAGACACGGGTTCTCCCACCATCATGAGAGTACTGCCATAATGAACTTGCTGCCCCCTGAATAAAATTGGCCTATTTGCCAACTAGAAACGCAGGTGAGTGCAGAAAAGTCCCAAGTAATAGGCCCCAAGGGTGCGTTTGTTTTATGGGACTGGGACAGGCGCATTGGGACTGTGTCCCAAATGGCGGATGTTTGGAACGCGGGACTCACTGTTCACGCGGGACGCACGTCCAAATAACTTGGGACAAAATCGATTTTTTTGGTCCCAAAGAAAAGGTGGGGACAAAATGCTGTCCCATGGACAGCACTGTTCACTTTCCCATTTTATCCCTGCCAAATTTTCAAAAGGTCAAAAAAACTAAAAATATAAAAACACAAAAAAATGAAAAAAAACCATTCTCCTCCCTCTCCTTCCCCGCTCCCCTCTTCTTCTCTTTTCTTTTTTCTTTTCTTTATTTTTCTTTTTCTTTCTTCATCTTCCTCTCTTTTTTTCTTCTCCATATCTTTTTTTCTTCCATGTCTCTGGATCTACTTACGATATGGCGGCATGATAATAGAAGAAAAGGTAGGAAAGTGGGAGAGGAGGAGAGGAGGAAGAGGGGAGGAGGCGGGGGAAGAGGAGAGGAGGCGGCGGGGGAGGATGAGAGGAAGAGGTGCGTTGACGGTGGTGGTGAGGAGGAGGAAAGGAGGAGAGGAGGAGGCGTGTTGATGGCGGTGGTGAGGAGGAGGAGAGGTGGAGAGCAGGAGGTGCGTTGATGGCGGTGGTTAGGAGAAGGAGAGGTGGAGAGGAGCGTGAGGTGGTGTTGATTTGGTGTTGGAAATGCAGTGTCCAGGCCATTTTTTTTTCCTTTTTTCATATTTTTAAACTAGAATCATCAACATTTAATTTCTCTAAACCTTAAGTAATAATTGTGAGGAGATTTTTTCCGTTTTTATTTTTTTGAATTAAATAGTTAACATTTATTTTGTCAAAATAATTACGCATGTAGAGATTTGTTTCCTTTTTTATTTTTCTAAATTAAAAAATCATCATTTAATTTGTCAAACTTAATTAGGCAAGAGGAGATTTATTTCCTTCTTTATTTTTTTAAATTAAAAAATCACCAATTGATTTGTCAAAATCTCTCTAATAATTGCGGCATGAGGGTGAGATTTTTTCCCTTTTCTTTTCTAAATTAGGTAATGAACATTTAATTTGTCAAATGTTCTATTAATTTTATGTACCTATAAATTCTCTAATAATTGCGGCATGAGGGTGAGTTTTTTTCCTTTTTTTCTAAATTAGAAAATGAACATTTAATTTTTCAAATGTTCTATTAATTTTATGTACCTATAAATTATGAATTTGATTTGGAAAAATATCTTCTCAATAATTTTGTTAACTTTATATTCAAATTATGATATAGACATTATACATAACAATAAAATTTAAAATATTGATTACCGTCTAAATTGTACATATTAATTATATATTCATCATTTGGTATATGGACCAATTTATTAATTTTAATATTTAAATTATAATCACATTAGAATATTTGTANTTTTCAAGTGCAGACATGCGGTTCTCTGTAGTTGCCTGGTTCTCATCACCCATATCGTCCTTGTCTGCTACCACGTTGTTAGCACCACACTTCTGGGATCGAGTCCTCGGGCCTTGGCCTGGACTTTTGGCCTTGCCCTCCCCCCTGACCTATGGTGGTGAACCAGACTCTTGAAGGGAGTCTGAACCTCAACTCGTTAAAGGGAGCTCTGACCTCTAGGTGTTTGCTGAATATGACTTGATTCTTTTATTCATAGTAGGGTCCTTTAAATAGGACTTTGAGTAGTACAGGAATAGAAGTACATCCTTACTCTAATAGCAAATATTAAAGACAGAATCATAGTCTAATTGGAAAGCATTAAAAGACATAATCAAAGGGATAATAGCAGATCTTTAGGAGACCAGCTTGTTGCCTAACAGGAAATATAAAGTTGACTTCAGGATAACTAAGGAAAGAGGGATAATGATGATTGCCAAGAATCAATGATAACATTGTGATTTGCTGATTCAGTGTCCTTGGATTGTGGATGAATTTGATGACTTGAATATGTGTGGACGCCTAGCATAATTCCTGCCTATGAATGCGTCCATAACAGTAGTCTCAATCATAGAGTTTTATTGTTCACAGTCTTTATCACTTTAGCACATGCCCGATGAATCAAAATTAGTCATGGTTTACGTTTTAAAAATCAGAGCAATGGATTGAGTCTTGCAGAGATGTCTAATGCTTGAGAGTGGAAAGCTGGAGTGAGGCATGGCCATCTCCTAACCTACTAAAATGCCAACCATAAGCTTTCTGTTGAAGGCTAAGTTTTTCAATACCCATTAAGAATTGTGAGTGGGAGTGTGGAGATAAACACAGGAGTAATATAGGATGTTTCTTGATGCAAATATTACAGCATACACAATCAGAATTCTTCCTCAGGTTGTTGAATATGTACTGGTAAAATTTATATTGTAAACCATTCTTAGGAAGCACCACAAAGAGTCTAAACATGCAAAACTATGAGAAGTAAGAGGAAAGATATGCTTGTCCTGTTTCAATCTGATTAGGCCAAGTTGGATTAGATTTCCATAATCTCTTGGGGGTAGCTTCCTTTTGTCTGTGTCTGTGGCTCAAGTCATGGAGAAAATATTTTTTATTGTTCTTCTTCCTTGGACAACTTGCTAGGTGCTTTGCTTTGTGATGCTGACAGTTTCTGTTTGTTATGTTGCAGAGTGTATAATCATTACTGCTAGGAACTAAATGTCTATTAATTGCTCATAAAATTTGACTGTGTTGTATTTGTTATTTTCCATCCAAGTTAGCAGTACTCGCCTTCATTAGTGTTGGTGGTGGTCCCTTGGATTTTTCAGAAGTGACCAGTTTGATTCTTATTCCAGTTAAAGCTTAGTTAAAGCTGTTATGCATTTTCCCGCCAAAAGGAACATACAACAATGACTTGACAAGAGGTATTTTTTTTGTGTTTTTTAGAATTCGAAAACAAAATTTACGCGAATGGGGATGCAGTGGCACTTACTGGAACATTTGATCCACTGGTATTGTTGGAGGAGCTGAAGGACATATATGCATTGGATTTAGAATCATTCAGTGTTTTGCCTGTAAATAAGCACATCGAGAAGGATGGATGGCATATCTATTGTACAAAAAAAAAATTAGGAGTCTTGGAAAACCTTCAATGTCAAATTGCTCTTTTGGAAGCAGAATTGGAGCAAGTTAAATGTGGGCTTCGTAGTAATCAACATGTTCTTCAAGAGTGTGTAAGTGTTTTACCTTCCTGTTTTGATCTCTGAGTTCAAAAATTGTTCTGGAGGGAGTTTGAAGGCATATGCATTGCTTAATGGCCATCTGCTGTTTCTTTTGCTTCTCTTTTGCTTCTCTTGTACTATTTCTCTTTGGATGTCTATTGTGCTTTCTAGTTTCTGATGACTGATAAGCAATCAGGATTCGTGTTTCCTTATTTTAGTTGTCTGTCATCAACCACTGATCGATGATGTTCCGGAGGTATTTAATAGACATTAGTAGTGGTGGCTATCAATTGTTCTTTGTGTCAAATACAATCATTTGTCACATAATTCGTCGAAGGCAAGATACGGCGTATTGGTTCGTGCTAACCAATTCGTGGTACTCTCAAGTACCAATATGCTACCAACAATGTGTTACTTTTAACTTCGTATTTGCTTTGACACTTTTCTTTCCGGGAAGCCTTTTTAACCCAACCCAACCATAATCATAGGAAAAACTCATTATAATCCAAAAACGAGGCTGCCTATTTATGAAAGCATCACTTGTTTTATTGTCTGGTCACACGAAAATTACTTGTGAAGTATACCCTTAACGTACCGAATTCTTCTAAGGTAGCGTACGGCGTACCGGTACTGCATACCGGAGAGTACGACGTTTTATGTGACTATGGTTTTATACTTTCTTCAATTGTACATGTTATGAGATGTCTGTATAATTTTGTATTTTCTTTTAGAAGTCGGAGACAACTTCTCCTTCCATGTGGTATTGCTGTGGGTATGTTCTGTAATAATTTTCCGTAGTACATTTATGCTTTTGTGCCTTGAATTTGCAGGGGCAGATTGAGCGGAAGCTAGATATTTCTGCTATTCTCCCGATAGAGTGCATTGCACTTATCATCTCCTTTACATCCCCTCGGGATGCATGCCGATTGTCACTTGTTTGTCGTGAATTTTGTATCGCGGCAGGGATGGATGCTGTGTGGGAGAGATTTATGCCTTCTGGTTTTGTTGACAATATTTCGTGTACAAACTCTCTCTCGTAAGCAAGGGATAAGTTTTATAATATTATTCACAAACCTGTCCGTCTAGATGAACAATGCGAGGTAAGGAAGCATCCATTTGATTCTCTTCAATTTTTTGCTAATTACTGTACTTATCGTGGAATCTAATGGATGGAGATATTGGTAGTTCATATTGCGCATATGCATCTTTTTTACTTCTCTTTTATTCTTCTTTTTTTCCCCTAAATGATGTTTTTTTTCCAATCAGTGTTTTGTCGACAGACGGACTGGGAAAAAACGTTTGGTGATGCGGAATGTTTCACGTATCCGGTTAGTGCTTTACTATTGTATATTTATTGTAAAGCGCCTTCCTTCCACTTTGTGGTTGTATCACTACATGAAGATTTTACTCGTTAATATGCCATTGTTGTCTCAATGACCGTACTGACATTGAAATGCAATGCAATTGTTACCATTATAGCATATTTCAGAAATTAATGGCATATTCTTTAAAATTTTCTGTAGTGGGAGTCGCCCAAGATGTTGGTTGGCTGTCGGTCCTACTGCAGGGATTGAGAGCAAATTTTTATCACCTAAAACCGCATATGTTGTCCACGCAGTGGTTGACACGCAAGAATACAGTTACGGTTTTGATAGAACCTGGTTTGAAATATTTGTGCATCATGAAGGAAGTGATTCTAGAGTACTGCGCCATGTACTTTTGGAACCTCCCGAAGATATGGATGAAGCTATGGATGCAATGCCTCGGGATAGACCGGATGGTCTAAAGGAGTTTGTGATGGGTGAGTTCTTCAATGATTATGGGGACGATGGGACTAAAATTCAGTGGTATGTGAGGATGAGACCTGCTGATACACCTGCTGATGCACGGCGAATATTGTTTAGTGTCCTCATCATAAAAGCAATTGAGTTTCGGCCCAAGGTTTCCGATTTTTCTTAACCTATGGTTATGTTTTGGGATAGAAGATTGCTGCCCTGCAATTGTTGCCTGGGCTTTTCGAAGAGACAGTTGTTCCCCACTGTATCTTCTAATTACTTTTTTTTTTTATGAGATTTTTTTTGTTTCTGTTTGTATTTAAACTTGTGAAGTACCGATCCGTTGCTGTGGGCTTGTATTATAATAAATTATTGATTGTTGCAATAAATTGACTGTTAATTTGTGGAACCTATTTTGAACAAATTTAGAGTATAGTACATTAAAATATATAAAAGTTCAACATATTTAGTTCTATACTTTTTTTCAGGACTTTTTCTGCACATGGGATGCACATAGCACAATAATATAACTAGCTAGCTTTTTATGCACATGATGCATTTGGTTCAATTTTGTTATTTTTGAATATAATTTTATGGTAATTATAAAATCAAATAAATATTTCTTAAATTAGGTGAAATATTGAATTTATAATTTATAACTTCATAGAGGAACTTAAAATTGTTAATATAATAATTACCTCATAAAAACCAATAAAAATTTAACATCTACCTATAACAATAATAGCTAAACTAAATTTTTAGTATAATAACTACTTCATGTAATGATATTTTTTGAATTATGATAAAATTCTAATATATTAATCATCCAAATGAATTTTGTTTATATAAAAAAATTTCAAATTTTTTAAATATTAAGTTAAGATGAAATTGGGAAAGTAGAATGTGTCTAATATGAACAATTTTTATTTTTTTTTCTAATTTAACTTTCTTAGGAATTGATTGCATTTTGGTTGTCTTCAGAAATCCTAGAGGATTGCTATAATATCCAGGCCATTCATAGTAGAAGGGTTTTTGATAACTTTATTTACAAATTTGTTCTATTGAATTAACAAATTATAAAATGTGCCTAATTTTTTTTATTTTTGATAATATTATACTAATATTAAAATCCTTAAATTATCCAAATCCATCCCTAATTTATCTCCTAAAAAAAGCTAAAAATAAGAAAAGAAGCAAGTTAAAGTCTTATCCTTGCTCTCCTCTGTGGGTAACTTAAAGCTCTCATCTTTCTCTTGTCTTCTTCTATTAACCTCCTTTTGATGTCAAAGAACTTACTTAGCACCAAGTTGCAAAAATAGGTTTTAAGGATCCAAGTCAGCAAATTGAAGCTCAAAGGCGAATGGGTTCTTGAGTCAACAAACTTTCTCCTCTTTGGCCCATTTTCCAACGCCAAGGTACCAACAAAAGCGCAGCGAAGCACTAAAAACAAAAAAAAGAGTTGATGTGCTCTAAATAATAGCATATTTTATGATGATTTTGAATGGCTTTTACTATATTTTTTCGATCAATTATGTGTATAATCCTTATATTATTGTGTATTTTCATGCGTTGTGTCAATTAGTACTTCAATATTGATGATTAAGTGTTTTTATAAGGAATAAATCGCTTTTTTGAAGAATGAAAGCTTTTTACCCAAGTTTGGAAACCAAGCCCAATGTAGGAAACTTTCTGCAATGAGCACAGCTCATTATTTTGGAGATTGCGGGAAATCCAGGCATCGGAATCAAGTGAAACCAATTGGAGATGAAACTAGACTTCCATATTAGGGATATAAATTTCATAACTTTTGGACATGTCTACTAGGAGGAGCACTAAGTCGATTCCAGCCTAAGATGCAGATTTTTCTGTGCCGACCCAGGCCCAGTGTTTTGACTATATCTCGAGCTACAGAAGTCCAATTGAGGAGAGTATTTTTAGAAAGATGAGAGAATTATCTAGAACTTTGTAGAAGAGTCCAACACCTAGTTCGGACATATTCTAATCACAAAGTGCAGTGCAATTTTCAAGTTAAAAAACAGGCAAAAAAGTCCAACTTGGAGTGCAAGTAAAGAATTCTATTCCAATTCAAAGAAGGAGACCTTTGGACGACCTCCAGCACCAAAACCACTACAAATACACCGCTTGGGGCGTCATATTCAGGAGGCCGAGTTCAGAGGCCGAAGCTCTGCTGTGAGAACCCAGACCGAATGTTCCTTCGGCCTTCTCACCTGTGGATCGATGGAGTCGCCACCCAAGTTTTAGTACCGTGGAAAAACTCGACAAAAACCGAAGAATAACTCCTTATACCCGCAGAGCAACCAGATTAGCTAACCAAAGACGCCGGACTCGGGGGTTCGTCATCCATGCTTGGGCAAAATAATATGCAATTTAAGTGAATACTTGTGTTTTGGTGCATGTGTGTAAATACCAGATTTCCAGCAAGCAACAAACAACAATAATAATATATAAATTCGGAATTAAAAGAAAAGAAAACAAATAAATTGGCTTGCGTCTCCACCACTAGAGACATCCTACGTACCCCGTTCGGGTTCAAAGCCCACGTAGTTCTTGGGAACAAAGCAAACACTCAAGAGAATATGTCGCTATCATCATGGCATCGAATCAGCAGCAATCAAAGCGATTTAGAATCGAAAAGAGTTTAGAACACTTACCTTGAGTTTCTAGACAGAAACTTGAGTTGACTTTAAGTGGATTTTAAATAACAAAAACTACCGATTCAACCCCTGAGCCCAACTGCAAAGTTGTAGAAATTCATATTAGCTTTCTAGAGAGTCTAAGAGCACAGCAACACGAGGTATAGAACTGGAGATATGATTTAATTACTGAGACTTCACGCTGCAGGAGCTTCCACGCGAGTTCTTTGCGTTCTTGACCCCGAGATTGCGATTGATTGCTCCTATGCTCTTGAATTCGACTTCTTCTCTGTAAAGAAAAGTGAAAGAACACAACTACAACAATACCACATGAGATCTGAGAGAGAAAAGCAATTGGAATTGAGAAATATAATTGAAAGAGTTTTCCCAAACTAAGGCGCTTAAAGAGAGAATTACCGACCCCCTAAAACGTGTGTATGAGGTTCTATTTATAGTGTTCAGGGCCTAAGAGGTCGTGGTTTTGATCCTAAGATTGAGATTTAACCCCTAGAACAAATGGTTGAGAGCTAAGATCGAAAAAGAGGCAAAAAACAAGAAAATTTCCGAAACAGGGAGATATGACAGCCGGAGACAAGAGATGACCGCCACGCTTTTCGAGATGACCGCCAAGACCGTAGCTACAGTGCACGCCTATTCCTATTTTGACCCGGTTTTCCTAGTGTTGACTCCAATTCGATTCTTGCACGCAAAGTAAAGGTTCTCAGACCAGAAAAACTCTCATTTCTTGAGGGAAACTCCATACTCTTTCCATCTAAACTCATTTACTTGACCTTCACTCCAAGGATTAGAATTATTCCTCTTTTATTCCATAAAATAAGCAAAATAATAAACTAACTTAATTGGGCCTCTAATCCAACGAAAATCAAAGGTAAATAAGTCAGAAAATTCGTGCTAAGCCTCGGCCTAATTAGATGGATAGTCCATTAATTTATTTATTGGGTTCCTAAGCCAAATTAAAGTCGAAAAATTAATATAATTAACCTTGGGCTCTAAAATACAATAATACACCAGTAAAATAAATTGATGGCTAAATTTGGGTGTTCACATATGCCCCTCATTGGTGAGGGTCTAAGAATTTAGGCATGAAACAACGCAAGAGAACACACAAATTTAAAAGAGAAATAATGCACGTGGATATGCTGCTGACTATGACAATGATGTTTGAAAATGTTTACCCGAGGTTGTGCCACTGGGGATAGATAATGTGTTTGAGACAAATTGAGACTAGTTGAGACAAAGTTGAGACTAGGTTGAGACTAATTGAGACAAAGTTAAGGCTAATGGAGACAAAGTTGAGACAAAGGTGAGGCTAATTGAGACAATGTGTGACACCCGTGGTCGATGAGGGCGGGAAGTGTACGCTGGTGCCGGGATGAGCATTGACAAGGAGCGGCTTCTGGCAGGCTTCTCGATGGAGGGGCACACGAATGAACCGAATCCACACCGGAATAGGAGAGATTCTGAGACTGTGTAGGGATGGGGCTGCACAGTTGGGGCGATTTCGTAATTATATGGGTATGAGACTGTATAATTAGAAATAGCTTAAATGAAGTGATTTTGAGGTTGTACAGGTATGAGACTATACAATCGAGAATAACTTAAATGGTTTGATGGGTACTAACTATATCATCAAGGTGCACCTACCTTTTCGATGCTCATTCCAGAAAAACTCCAAAGTTAAGCGTGCTTGACTTGGAGCAATTCTAGGATGGGTGATCTCTTGGGAAGTTTTCTTTGGAAACATGCGAGTGAGGACAAAGCATGTTGGAAAGGTCCCGTGTTGGTCTGTACTGACAGTCGACAAGCCGAGACGTTACACAATGGTTGAGACGAAGTTGAGACTAATTTTGACAACACCCACATTAGGTTGAGACTAGCTGAGACAAAGTTGAGACTAAGTGAGACAAAGTTGAGGCTAATGAAGACTAGTTGAGGCAATCCACTTGGGGAATATTTTGAGACTAGTTTAGTTGAGACATGAGACATTGAATATAATTGGGTCATTGAATCCCCCTAATGTAGGTGTTGAGACTATAGAGTTGTGACCATTTAGACAAATTTTGTGATTTGAAGAATGATTGAAATATTGAGACAAATTAGTGGGTATCTGACCCATGCATACAATTATGAGACAAATCATAGAGCACCACGCCCAAATATTGATATGACAAATTATCGGGGGTCATGCCCAATCGTATATTCTTTTTAGAAAAAATTTAGGGGCATGACCTACACAAATTGAGACTCATGTTTTGGAAAAAATTTGTGATGATGGACTATAATTTTGAGTCATATTGTTCATTTGTGACATATTTTTGCAATTTGAGACAATAGTGCTTAAGGAATCCATGTCCTATCTCTAGATGAATGCATGAAGATGCTTCTAAAGTGATGCGTGACTTGATTTGAATGGGGATGACCCTAGTTTCTACATGATGTATGCTCCTATTGATTATGATGCATGAGAATGCAAAAGGGAAAGCTCATATTCTTTGTGATGAACATTAACGTAAAGGGGATGCCCCTAGCATTTAGAATGCGTCAATGATCTTGATTTATAAAGTGCATGAGAATGCCCCTGACATGATGCATGAATGTCATGAGAATTTGAAAACAAATGAGCCAAAGCAGGTTTAGGAAAAAGCGCGAGCTACCCCATCAAAAATACAAAAGCTTTATGTGAAGAATTCTCAATGGCCATGAACGATATCTTTTTAATAAAGACCCCATGAGTGGTTGATTAGAAATTCCTAAGTGAATGAAGGAACATCTTGCGAAATAACGGGACCGGAGGCGCGAGGACTTCTTGAGAGCGGTCGAAGATTGGAGATACGGGTACTCCTTTATGGCCAATGGCTACTCTCTTTTTCTTTTATCTTGCCTTAATTTTTGTCTAGACCGCCCTTTCGGGTTTTCAACCTAGCAGGCATGTCCTAACTTTTGCCTAGGCCGCCCTTGCGGGTTTTCAACCTAGCGGACTTTCCTTTTCTTTTATTTTTTCAATTTTTTCCCTTCTTC
Source organism: Turnera subulata (assembly GCA_028386065.3). Taxonomy (NCBI): domain Eukaryota; kingdom Viridiplantae; phylum Streptophyta; class Magnoliopsida; order Malpighiales; family Passifloraceae; genus Turnera; species Turnera subulata. The sequence goes on from JAKUCV010007261.1 coordinate 25,134, forward strand.
CTTTTTTGGAAGGAGTAGCAACCACGAGGCCTTTGGAGGGATACAATCATGGCGGGCTTTAGGAAGCCAAGAGATATGCTTGAGAGACCGTTGAAGAGACGGACGAGAGATTGATAACATCATTGGGGAAGAAAACTGTGCTCGAGAGGCGAATAGAACATACCCATGATTGTTGAAGCCAATGCTTAAGAGAAAAATGAGCCATGCCGATGAATGATCAAAAGATCGTTGAGATTCCGGTGAGGAAGCAAGTCAACCAATAAGTGGGGTAGATAAAAATTCGGGCGGGTGTGAGTCCTATAAGGAGAGTAATGATACTTTGTCAAGGTTGAGAGGCAGAGTCCGAAAAATTAGCATTTGCATACCCTCGTGGCACATTTAATATTGAGAAGCAAGAACAATCTCCAATATTGTCCATTGAACCAACATAAGAACCGATTAGACCGGGCCCATTGCCGGGTTACCTACGTACCCATGAATATAGGGTGGGAGGTGTTTGGTTTGAAGTTTGATGGTGTTTAGTGGAAAATCAAAGGTGATAGGCATTTGGTTTGAATCAAATGTGGCAAGTGTTTGGTGGAATGGTATTTAGGGATGAATACTTGTCTTTTTCCTAAATCTTGTGGTGGTCGGATGTTTGTCTTATTAATCAAGTCCGGCTAGATGAGTTGAGATTTGGAGGTCACTTCCTCGTTTTGATTTTTTTTTTTTGAATTTTTCTTTTTTTTTTCTTTTTTTTTTCTGAATTTTTCTTGATTTTTTTTTCGAGGGAAGTGACCTTGGAATTGGTGAGTGTGATGTAGTCATTGATCGCCGAGACTAATGTTCGTGAAAGGATAGGTTGGACAAACACTTGAATTGGTCGTGTGATTTGGACAAGTATTCAGATAGGTAGGGATTATATTGACAGGATCAGGTCTCCGTAGTTCGTTGGAAAAGGTTCCCGGGTTGGGCCAATTAACTTTCATGAAGTTTCTCAAAAACATATCTATGCACACATAAATGAGGGAATGTAGAATTCGATTATTCTTGAAAACATCGAAGAATACATTTATTCAAATGCTTGAAAATTAAGTGCGTCTAACATGATTAAATCACTACTTTATTAAATTCCAGACTCTAAAAAGGTGATAGCTCAAATCTCTCTCTCTCTAGGACATGGCCCTTGATACTTCCATCGATTCTAATGCTTAGGCACGATGATCATTCCCTGGTCAATCAGCTTCCACAGTTGTCCACCGTATGTCCTTGAGTTTGATGATACTTACAATACTTGCTTTGATCGACCGTGGAATTGGCATATGGTTTCGGCTCTAGAGGCTTCAACAATCCATCCTTAATGCACTTCTTGAACACTTCTCCAATGGGCATGGGCAATGGAGTGAACTCTCTCTTTGGTGGGATGACACGACGAGGTGCTTGTGCATCTTCATTGTTAACTTCAATCGTCTTGTTGTCATTATACCCTTGAGTTGGAGCATGACTAGCGACCTTGACCCTTCCAGACATTATGGCATCTTCCAATTCAATTCCTGCCCCAATGAGAGCCTTAAAATTGGCATAATAGTTGCTCACCATGCGATCATAGTAAACCGGTTGTAAGTTCTTGAACACCTCCTTGAGCTTGTTGAGCTTGTCTTCAACCAAGGGCTTCTTCCATTCGGCTTTCGCTACCCCTTGCTTTGAGCGTTGCACCTCGTTCTCCTCATTGGATGCGACCTTCTTTGTTCTCACACTATCAATGAGCGTCCTGAAAACAATGCCATCCAATTCGGTTATCAACTCCTTCATCAAGTCGGCTTTCTCGGTTTGCACAATGTGTCCACTCATGGTCATGTTCATGACAATTGAAAAATCTAAGTGCAAGCTTGGTTTTGATTTTGTGTTTGAGAAAACATAATGGAGAATGAGACAAAATTTTTATGGAGTAGACTCGCAAAAGGATTTTTTTTTTTTATTTTTGGTTTTTTTTTGTTGAAAATAAACAAGTAATAATAAAAAAAGATTTTTTTTTTGGAAAATTACTTTGGCTCGAATTTTTATTTTGAAAACATGTGATGTAGTATGATGTTAATGATGTTTAATGCATGCATACATGGATTCCCAAAGCAAAGTAGACATACACAAGCAAAGAGCATAGCATTAAAAATCCATCACCAAAATTCGGCATCATTCGAATTAAAATGCATGATATACTAGGGTATGCAGGTTGGTTGGGGGCTAAGAAACCGTTGCTATGGAGGTTCAGCCTACTCACATGTGACACTAGGATATTGCGTGAGGTCAAGGGCCAAGGTTCCCAATCATCGCTCGCGGCGGGTAACAGACAAATCACATGCCATAACACCACTGTGAACACCCAAATTTGACCTACGGTTTTTCTACTAAAATTGGATTTTAGACATACTTGGACTTAAGAATAATGAGATGATTTGATCTTGAGAATGAGACATGTCAAGAATTTAACTTAGTAGAAATAATGTATTTTAGTAATTTGGACCTTTATGTGTTTAGACCTAGGATTAATGAGATGATTTAATCTTAGGTTGAAATATATATTAAGGTTTATTTTTGCTGAAATATTTTCATTTTACTAGGACCTTTTATCTATTTTTGATCCAATTAAATTGAGATGATTTATTTTTGGGTTAAGGATGGGTTTCAGGGCCCAAGTTAATGAAATGAGCATTCTCCAGAGGTTAGTAAGCCCACTAACACATTTCTTGTAGGTTAATTTAGCTCTGATTTTTGCGGAAAATTAGAGTTAAATCACCATTTAATTAGATTTTGTATTTTTGGTATGATTTTGCTTAAAATGGGTATTAAAGTGGAATCAATCAGTTAGGGAATGATTTGGAGGAGTAGTAATCAAGTAATAGAGTGATTCTGGATTGATTATGCAGGGGAATCAAATCAGGGATGAATTAGGGGAAACTAGGTGCAAAAAAAGGAAAGAACGAGGAAACGCGGGAGTGCTGGGCGGCCATGTCGGGATGACCGCTGGGCCTGGCGGTCTTGGTGCCCATGACCGCCGACCCTGGCGGTCTTGCTGCTTAGAAATGCCCGATTTCCATGATTTTCGCTCCTAACTTGATTCGACGCGGTTTTGGACCACATTTCCATTAACCAGGTCCAGGCCCCTAGACTTCTTAGAACTCTATAAATAGGACCCCCCATTCACAGTTTAAAGGATCAACCTCTCATTACATATACACCCCCATAAGCTTCCGTGCTTGGAAAAACTTTACCTCTCCAAGCTTGGAAATATTTCTATAGGCAGAAACTCTGGAAAAATTTTGTGGCAAGCATCAAGGAAGGAGCCAGCAAGGGAAGACCAAGAGGGGCAAGCAATCAATAGCAACCCGGGAGTCAAGAAGGTGGAGAATCCGAGTAGAAGAACCTGATGCGAGCAGTCACATAAAATAATTCATATATCGAGTTCTAGAAGTCAGAGTTTTGTGTTCGTGGACTCTCTGGAAAGCTAAGAGGGGGATCTACAACATTGCTGTTGAGCCCAGAAGCTGAATCGGCCATTTTCAGTGCTTAAATTCCAGTAGAAGACGACCCATAGATTCTGTCCAACAACCGAGATAAGTATTATAATCCCTTCTTGATTGTAATTCTTATCAATTGCTATTTGATGATGTTTTGATGGTGATAATGATGCTTTTGATGATGTGATTGCTATGATTCCATGACAAGAACTACGTGGGCTTTGAACCCGGTTTCCGGGGTACGTAGGTGGTCTCTAATGGTGGAGACTCAAGCCCAAATATTTTTATATTCTCATTTTGTTTCAATCTTTATTTTATCATTACATGCTTTGTTTCCACACTTGCACACCTACACATGGCACACTTATACTCCTCAATTGCACAAAGTTTCAACCCGACATGGATGGATGCCTAACACCTTCCCACCCTTGACGAACCCCCGAATCCCATGTCTTTGGTTTCGTTATGATCAGTTGCCTAAGGAGTCATTCAAAGGTTTTTCCCAAGTTTTGTCCTTAATAAAATTTAAGTGGCGACTCTATTGACATGGGATTGACCCGAGGAAGAAGGTGAAAAGGAATAGGTGAGAAGGCCCAAGTGATTTTGGGTCGGGTTCTCACAACCACGAATCTAAATTCAAAACATAATCCATATATCTAAGTTCAATAAACATAAAACCTTTGTGTCAACACGATAAGCCATACCCTTAAATAACAAAAAAAAAAAAGATGAAGGCTAAATATAAGACTGTTGTATTTCATTACTATTTTGAAAGGTGGAGAACAACAAAACGAATTAATCCAACAATCTAAAAAATTAAATTTGGAAATTAAATTTTACAAATCCAATCTAACTCATATATTAGTTTCAAATTAACATTAAATAATCTTTAAAAAAAACCAAATCTGCAGCAGCCAAACATCAACAATGGCTTTTGGATGATATAGAATGGGAGCAGGAACAAGGGTCTCTTGCTAAGGATATTGTATCTTTTTTGAAATCCCATGGACATTGGTCCTTGTCTTTTGTATATAAGGATGCTAATCAGGTAGCACAATTTCCCATGATGGCCCCCAACCAATTTTTGTAATGGGTTATCAGTGCTCCAGTCCCCTCCAGGTGTGATCACCGAGCTATTAAGGGTTGATAGGAACAACACGGCTTTATAGCCTTCACGTGTACATGTTTTGAAGTATTAATAATACATCCCGGTTTCGATTAAAAAAAAGGAAAATACAAATGCCAAAAAACTCTGTTACAGCCAAACAGCAACAACCACCCTTCCTCCTCTGCCTCCATGCCAACTCTAGCTCTAGCTCAGAGAGAGGAAAAAAATTAAAAAAAAAACATACCGAACATAATAATGGATCAATGACAACGATTAGCAACAAAAGAAAATAATGATGGTTCATAGAAAAGAGAAGACGAAGGAGGAGGGGGGAGGAAGGGATTGGTTTGGAGAGAGAGAGAGAGAGTGGTGGTTCCGGTTCGAGAATGGTGGGGTGGTTGAAGAAGAAGCCATTCCACCTCCATCGAAGTATTGGCCCCTGCCCTGGGCCTTCAGTCCACCGTCCCACAATCCATGCAATAGTGCCACCATGGGTAGGGACTGGAGGTGCTACGCACCTGGTTGTCTTCCTCCCCGTCATCTAGTCTTGCTTGATGCGGCGATGACTGAACAGAGGCGTTGGCTGAGACTACGGCTGCGATGACAACACGGACGATGGAGAAGAGTCAAAGGTATGAAGGAGATAGAGTTCAAATTGGGGGATTTTCTGTTTCTTCTTTTTTCAATCGGGAGAGGCTTGTTCCAAATCCATTTGAGAAAAAAAAATTACATGTTGTTGTTAAAAAAATGGTTTACATATTTAAAAAGGGTTTTAAAAAAAATTAATTTGGTTTAACCAAAGAATAAACAAAAAAATTGGCACCCCGTGGGCCCTCTTGTAACATGTGTCAGTACCACGACAATTTACCTGCTGTAGAGAGGTAAAAAGGATAACGTAACCCAATAAATTGAGAGTTGAGGGACACCACAAGTGAAAAAAAGAACAGGGACAACAACTGTGAAATCTATAAAGTGGAGGGACACAAAAAAACTTTTATACCACCAATAATCCGTTGTGCCTGCTGATTCGTTTACCCTTTTTTTTTGCCAAATACTACGTGACGTGAAGCACAGAACAGATTAATGCCAGTAGATTAGGATTTTGCAGCAAAATGTTATTTGACAAAAATGAAAAAATAGATGGAATATGTCTATGTTTCTTTTCTTCACTTGGCCATTGCATGCCCTGTTTTGATGTTCTTTTGCTTTGTTTTTTTGTCCAAGGCCACAATTGGAGCATGAACTTACGACTTTCATCAAACCATCTATTACACTGCTACTAGCTCATTAGTGTTCTGCTTCTACATTCATGTTTTTATGTTTCCACTAGTTCAGCTGTCACCGATACTACTTTGCGAAGATGGCGACATATCCATTTTCTATACATAAATTTATAATGTAGTAGAATAACAATGTAGTGGATTGGGAAGAGGAAAAAGCTCAGGCTTTTTGTTTGTGAGTGGAGCAGTTGATTTGGGAACTACAGTGTGGAAAGTTGCTCCCTGCTAGCCAGCACCTCGTAGCAAGGCTCAGCAAATTAAGTTTAGGTGGTCTTTTTTATGTTGCTTGATTTTTTAACTATCGGTAAAAAAGAATGGCATGATTTGATGGCTGGTAGCTTAATAGTACGAAAAAGTGAAATATGCATAGTTTTAGCCATGATTTTAGATGTATTTTACTCTCAATTTATCATGATTATATGCCTCACTTTATATTATTTTATCATATTCCCTTAAATTCCATCCCTTACTGTATGATTAGTGATTCCAGGTGCATTTTGAAGGATTTTTGGTGATTTTATTGGAGAATTCGAAGAAACAGCCTCTGGCACAACATGAGCCTGTTTTGAGGCTGTTGTTCATTGCAGAATCAGTGAAAGGCCATGAATCCCCCTCCACTCACGAGTTATCCACTGGATTTCACCTCCTTCGCCTTGATCCACGAAGCCATCACGCCACTCCATCAATCTCAAAAAGAACTGAATTCAATTGCACTGAAAAATGGGAAGAAATCACATACAACATCAGGCACAGGCCCAACACAGGCTCAGCCTGTGGAATGTGAAGATGACCAGAACGCGAAGATAAGAATATTAAACTCAGCCACTTGCAGAACTTTCAACTTTGCAATCATGACCTGAGTGACTCAGAAGACCTTAAGCAAGGGAAAGAGGGGATAATCATCACACCCAAAGAATTTAACAGTTAAAAACCATTATCCTCCCCCTAAGTCCTCTAAAATCTGCAGATTTGCAGATTTCACCCATTCGGCACACCTCCCATGGTGCCTTATCTCGAGAAGCAAGATGGGCAACTGAAGCTCAACTTGCCCAACTGCATACCTTCCAGCACGTGGGAGAAGAGAGAAGATGAGGATCTAGGCATATAAAAGAGAAGAAGGAAGGAAGAAGAAGGATCAAAGAACCCTTCGATCAAATACCCTTAACTTGCAGAAGTTCTTGGAACAAAAGGGTTTAAGGGGAAACACGATTCTGCAGCCTTTTCTGGGCAGAAATCGTATTGTCCATAACCTCCAGATTTGTTCCAGTTCTTATGCCAACCTTTATCCCCATTGATTTTGTAACCTTGATTATGAACTAAAACAACCCCTCTTAGGTTGAAGGGGTGAAGCATGTTTCTGTTCTAAGTGCAATAAATTGCTCTTCTTATGTTCTTAGCCCGATTTTCTTGTTTGGTTGTTGCAAACTTGCTCCATCTTTGAGTCTTGATCAAACCCACACATGATTATAGGTATCTAGGTGAAGGACAGAAAGGAGAAACCATAGTTGCTAGAACAACAACAACCAACCCTTAGCTCTTAATTTTGAAAGAAAATAGGAACTAATTGAGGAATTAGCCTCAACGCCCACTCTTAATCCCCTTGGTTTGACCGATGCGAAACCATTAGGATGAGTGAGAATCTTGGGAGGAACCTATGAGTGAAAACAAATGGGTTCAGTATAGATAGAGAGCGTCTGCAAGAACTGATCTGTGTAATTGACCTTATGTTCTCGACAGGCTTAGCCACAGGCTCAGCCACGGGCTCAGCACTGTCTCAGCCTGTTGCAGCACAGTCAAGAAAATGACACCATTTTTAATTTGATTCTTGATTGATTATTGAGTAGTCTATCTTTAATTTAGTAGCAGCTTGGTGAAGGACTGAAAGGAGAAGCCAAGTGAGCTTGACCAACAATAGTCAGCCTTCACTCCCTAGTCGTTCGAAAGAAGATAGGGAGAGACTGTGGGTAATTAGCACCAATACCAAACTTCACCTCTAAGTGGACGTCTACTCTAGTGATAGGGGGTAGATGGAAGCTTAGGGAACTATCAATAAGATCGAAAGCTGTGGTAGTACATTAGGTTGGGATCCCCTTCAAGACTTCTCATTAAACACAGGGCGTCACACAGGCCCGGCCTGTGATGATGCTGTTGAGCAATTTAGAGCATAAAGGCAAGACATGTGAATCCCTGGATGTCTAAGATTTCACCAATTCTGATCCCTACCCACTTCAACATTGCTATTAATTTTTATTCTCTTGGTTAATTTAATTTTCGATTTGCACTCACCCCATATTCTGTTTTTGTTTAATTGTCTCAAGCCTAATTTGTCTTAGGTAAGGAGTGACAGACTCATCCCAGTCCCTGTGGATACGATCTTGATAGAGTACTACAACTACCCTGTGTGCTTGCAGGATACACTCCAGAGTCGCTATCAACAAGCACTACCCACCACCACTCCTGATCAATCCATCCATCTTGAGGAAATGGCCTTCTTCCAGCCACCACCATGTGTTTCACCATTAGTAGAGAACCAAATGGGAGAGATGGTAGAAAGAAAGCAAAGCAAAAAGGGAGAGATTCCATTCTTTTGCTTCAAAAATCATACCAACCGGAATGTAGAAATATATTGAACCAAATGCTAATCCCACTCCAAAAAAGCAGCACTGAAATAAGAACTTTCTGGGTGGCATTATGGCGTGCTGTGTATTTATATCAGAACCTAGTAAGCATGAGAAAGCCCAAAAAGAATTGATGGCATCTAAATTCCCCTCCTTAAGTGTATCTGTTGGAAAATAGTGAGTCGACCCATAAGGGGTGCTCACTTAAGCCTAACTAGGCCCAACTAGTACATTATATAACCCACCATAAGGGGAGGCTGATATACTACTCATTGTACAGATTGTACATATGTTGGGTAAAAACACAGATGACCTGCATACACTGTGACGGTCTCCACCAACCAGTGATTCAAGCCATGGCTCCCGATCCTGACAACGCTTCCACTTCACCTCTTACAGATAAGTCTACTTATCTATGCTATGTATATGTATATAAATTCCTACAATGGTAACGGAGCCCTAGGCTTGTTTTCTGGTTGTTTTTCTTGATTTTGTGTAAACCAAGAATCAAAAATAAATTGAATATTGTTTTTTTTATTTATCGATAATTGTGTACATATTGTTGAATTGATTTGTTCAATTCATGGGGTTGATTTGTTCATCCAATTGTGCTTTTTTTTTTATTATTGATTATATTCTGTAATCAATCGTGAAACACATAACATGGATTAATTTGTTCAATTCAAGTTGAGAATTGATTTGTTGGCTCGATTAATTTACCTTGTTTATTAATTGATTGTTTACTCCTGTGTATCGTTTACTTCAAAGAAAATCAATTTCTTTATATGTTGTATCGATAAAATACATGATTGTGCCCATATTTTTTTGAATAAAGAAGCTGTTTGTTTTTTTTTTTGAAAAAAAGAAGATTGTATTGTTGGTGATAATTCTGGACCTTTTTTCCTTTAGAAACCCATGAAATCCACGAGATCTGAGTTCTCTATGAAACCCGATACCCATCCATGGCCCGCTGCACACGGTGGCGAGCAGGGGCATGGGTTGCTGCAGATGGCGGCAAGGCAGAGACTCGCTGCACACAGCGGCGACCGAACCAGGAGGGGATTCGCACCGCAGCACCACAAACGATGGCTGCACGACACCGGTGCGATTTCTTGTGCTCGGAACGGTGGCTTGCGGTGGCGTCAAGGCGCGACGAGTGAATCGTCGACATGAAGCATGATTGGCAGCAATCATCGTCGTCGCGCTGCCTGGAACCCACGGGTCCTTATCCGTTGCGGCGACTGCTGATGGCTGATGCACGCAAAGCATGCATGGTTTTAGGCATAATTTTGGACATAATTTATCCTTGTTTCAATATGAGGATATGCCTTATCATGCACAATTTTATCATAATCCTCTTAAATCCATCCCTTACTGTGTCATTAGTGATTCCAGGTGCATTTCAATGAATTTTGAAGGATTTTGCTAAGGAAATCGTAGAAACAGACCTTGCTACAGCCTGGGCCTGCCACTTGCTACAGATCCAATTAGAGGCCGACAATTCCTCCTCTAACGCGGATTTTTCACTGGACTTCACCACCCCAGCCTAGAGTCACGAAGCCTCAATAACACTTTGCCAGCCACACAGGAAACTAGAGTGTATACCGGGGATAAATCAAGAAAAGTTGCAAATAGCGTCAGACACAGGCTTAGCCTGTGCATTCTGCAGAAACCAGCAAACCGCAGAAAGAATATAAAATTCGCGCCACTTGCAACTGAGCAATACCTGCACCTGCAACCTTATCCTGAGCGTTTTTAGAGAACTTCCTGAAGATAAGGCAGCAACAAACATTTTTCCTGGAGAAATTTACTTAAAGAATCAATATCCTCTCCAAAAAGTCTGCTGCACACTTGCAACAATCGGATTTCAGCCTATCTGCACACCCCTATATTGCCTCATCCTGACAAGCACATGGGAACCAAGTTGCTTGGATCCCCATACCTCCAAGCAAGTAGGGGAAATGGGGAGACTTAGGCTGCACCTATAAAAGGAGAAAATAAAGAAGAAACATCGATCAGTGGAGGAAGGACTCAAAAACCTGCAGAAACACTTGGACGAGGGGCAGAACCCAGAACCACTAAGGGTTCAAGGAGACACGATTCTACTCTCTTTCTGGGGTAGAATTCATGTCGCCTCTAGTTTCCAATCTGCTCTAAACAATATGTCCACCTTTATTCATATTGTTTTTGTAATCCTGATATTGAACTAAGCAACCCCTCTTAGGTTGATGGGGTGTAACATGTCCTCTGTTCGATTGCAATAAGTTGCTCAATCTATGTTCTTTATCCGTTTTCTTGTCTTGATTGTCGTGAACATACCCCATGCTTGAGTCTTGATCAAACCCATGCATGATTTCAGGTAGCTAGGTGAAGGACTGAGGGGTGAAATCATAGCTGTTGGACCATCAACAACAAGCCCTTAGTTCTCAGCTTTTAACTAGTCGAGAGCTAATTGAGGAATTAGCCTCAATACCGCCCTTAATCCCGTAGATTTGACCGGTGCAAAACACTAAGGATAAGTGGGAATCATGGGAGGCACCTGTGAGCGAAAGCAAGTGGGTGTGGTATAGGTTGAGAGCCCCTATAAGAACCAACTTTTATAACTAGCTTATGCCATCGACAGGTTCAGCCTGTTGCAGCACAGTCTAGGAGATAATATCGCCTTTACTCTGATTCTTGATTGAAGTTTTCAGGTGGTGCTTGCCCCAAACTAGGAGCAAGCAACCAGCTCTAATTTTCCACCAGGAGATAAAAAAGACAACCCGCCAGATTCGCAAACAAAAGCAACAAACCATGGCGGACAGACCCAACGAAGGAGCACACCAGGGCATTGAACAGGCTCAGTTTTGGAGGCACTCCCTCTGAAGATCCAAACTCGCACTTGCAAAACTTCCTGCGAGTGTGCAGTACAGTGAACATAGCTGGGATGACCAAGGAACAGCTGTACATAAGAGTGTTCCCATTCTCACTTAGAGATGCAGCATTCTAATGGCTCAATAACCATGAAGCAGGCCACTTCACTGACTGGGACAGTCTAGTCAGAGCTTTCCTGAAAGAATACCATCCAATAAGCAGGGCCGCAAGTTTGAGGCAACGGCTTATTGGTTTTTCTCAACGCTATGATGAATCAATTCGAGAAGTTTGGGAGCGCTTCAAGGGATTACTGCATTGAATTGGGTGACCGTGAGAACCCTGTTCTCGTTGCCCAACCTGAAGCGGGCGAGTCCATCTTGGCGCGGCGTGGGTGGCTGATAGGAGAGTGAAGAGAAGAAATCATGGGTGAGGTCCTCGAAAGTTTCCTCTCCTACTGTGGCAAAGTTTAACCACCCAATGGGTCGAAGCAATTGCCTGATGCTGTTGCGAAGGCCGACGTGGCGGAGGGCGTTCATGTCGAGCCATCTGCTAACAAGCACAATCTGAGATTGTGCTCATATCCACGCCCTCTTGTGGTCGGCACTTACTGTCCGGAAAATGAAGGGTTGGATGTCAGCCTCTTGTCCGACCTGTTCATCTTCCTGTTGCTCTGCTTCTTCCTCCTCGCCTTCCCTCTGTTCCTCTTCTTCCTCTTCTGCACGAGGGAGTGGGGTCCTGGGTTCCCGAGGGCGATCCTGGTTGCATTTGGATCGTCCCTCGTGTGTTGATGTGAGGGTGGGTGTTGAGGGGCTGGCCGTGGCGACGGTTTTGTTTTTGGAGGTGGTGGAGAGGGTGCGCGGGCATTTGGTCGGGCGGGTGGGGGTTGTGGTGAGGTTAGGGGTTGGTGTGGGGGCGGCGGTGGATGATTCTGGGGGTGGGTCCACCGTCATGTCAATGATTTCGGATTCAGGGACGGCGGTGCGCTTTTTAGGGCGCACTTCAGCAGTGGTGGTGGTTTCGATTTCTGGAATGGGGGTCTAGGTTTAGGTCAATCCCGCCGTCAGGGATTATGTGTTGGGTATGAGGGCGGCGGGTGTAATGGGTGAGTGGGGTTGTTCGTGTGGTGGATGGTGTTGTTTGCGAGGTGTCGGGTATGGTGGCTGTGGGTTCTGTGGTTGGTGCAGGCAAGGCAAGTAGGGGCAGGGGTTGGGTGTCTTATGGTGTGTAAAGGCTAGCGAACTCACTTATTAGGATTTGGACGGGAGGTAGGTCTCGGTGTAGTTGCAGTGGTGGGGGGTTGATGGGCATGTTGCGGTGGATGAATTGAAAAAGGGGGCGGGTGATGGTGTAGGTTCCATTGGGGTTGAGGGGTGGGAGATTAGGGTTAGTTTTGTTGGAGGGGAAAGAGGAAGGTGTTGTGGACGGTGTGTTTTTGTTGCCGCCGGCCATGATGATGAATGGAGGAATTGCGGTGTTTAGGGTTTGTAGCAGTAAGTAGGGGAGAGGAAGAAGATGAAGTGAAGAAAGTGAAGGTAGGGGTTTTCTTTTTAAAGCCGATGAACAGGTGCAACAATTGGTGAAGTGGTGGATAAACGAAGAGTTATCTCTGCTGAGTAATGATTGTTGCCACCCATTCATATATATGTGTGCCCCCTTTTTCAGAATTTGGGTTGTGTCTATTCGCATGAATGACACGTGGGTAAGGGGGTATAATTGTGTTGGGCAGATTTTTTTAGCGTGGGGCAAATTTTTTCTGTTTCTCTTTTTGCGCTGGGAACTGTAGCCGAAACAGGCTGAGCCTGTATGTGACTACAAGGCCAAAGGCTGTTCCTCGGTAGAGACATTGTTTACAAGGAAAAATTTGTTTCCTATATTCAGCAAGACTCTAACCCTAGCATTTTGTTTGAGGCTTCCTATCATTAATTATCCCCTAAGTGCAAGAAATCGTCTGAATGAATTGTTAGATTAGTGTGGAAGTTCGGCACAGGCTCAGCCTGTAATGGGGCTGTGGTGAGCCTGTGTAGCGTCAAAATACTCTTTTTTGCAAAAGTTATTGAATCTAGTTATTGAAAGAGATATAGAGGAGCTTCCCTGAAGAACTTCTGACTTGATGATTCCTTTCTTCAAATTTGCAGCACCTAATAAAAACAAAAGAAAACACACAAAACAGAATGAAAGAAAGAAAAATAAAGAAAGTCTTGAAAATTACCACACTTGGGGATTGCCCAAGTGGTGCTTCTTTTACGTCTTTTAGCTGGACACCTCCTCATCTTGCTAGTTGGGAGGTGGATCACGGAGCAATTAAGTCTCCTGATATTCATTGGCTCTTTTGTGATACAGCTTCAGCCTGTGTCCATTTACCTTGAATGAATGTGTCTGCTCATTGTAGATCTCTACTGCTCCGTGTGGGTGTGTGACACAGTGAAAGGTCCAGACCATCTTGATCGAAGCTTTCCAGAGAATAGCTTCAGGCGAGAGTTGTAAAGAAGAACTTGGTCACCTTCATTGAATTGCTTGGGCTGGATCCTGCTGTCATGCCACTTCCATGTCTTTTCCTTGTATAGTTTGGCATTCTCATATGCTTCCAGCCTTAGCTCGTCTAATTCATTGAGCTGCAACAGTCTCTGCTCTCCTACGACCTGTGTATCAAAGTTTAGAGCCTTAATGGCCAAATACGCCTTGTGCTCAAGTTCCACAGGTAGGTGCCAAGCTTTTCCAAAGACGAGGCGATATGGTGTGGTGCCTATGGGTGCTTTCTAAGCTGTGCGGTATGCCCAAAGAGCATCATCAAGCTTCACTGCCCAATCCTTGCGTGACGGTTCCACTGTCTTCTCTAAAATTTGCTTGATCTCCCTATTTGTCACCTCGACTTGGCCACTTGTCTGAGGATGGTATGGAGTCGCCACTTTGTGTCTGATTCCACACTTCCTCAGGAGAGCTTCAAATTGTTTATTGCAAAAATGGGTGCCACCATCACTGATTATGGCTCTGGGTGTGCCAAACCGAGTGAAGATGTTTTTCTTCAAGAACCGTGTCACTATCTTGGCATCATTTGTTGGGGAGGCAACAGCTTCAACCCATTTGGAAACATACTCCACAACCACCAAGATGTAATTGTTCCCATATGAACTTGGGAATGGTGCCATGAAGTCAATCCCCCAAACGTCAAACAGCTCTACCTCTAGTATGTCCTACTGTGGCATTTCTTGCCTCCTTGAGAGGTTCCCTGTTCGTTGGCATTCCTTGTAGGCTATCATCCAATTGCGCACATCCTTGAACAAAGTAGGCCAATATAGGCCAACTTGTAAGATTTTTGAGGCTGTCCTGGTTGCACCATGGTGTCCTCCGTACTGTGCATTGTGGCAACCGTGTAGGACCTATGCCACTTCTTCTTCAGGAATGCATCTTCTGATCATCCCATCCCCACACCTTCTAAATAGTAAGGGTTCATCCCAGAGGTAGTTCATCATATTAGAGAAGAACTTCTTCCGTTGAGAATAGCTCAGATCAGGTAGGAGTGCTCCACAGGCTAAAAAATTGACAATTTTTTGCATACCACGGCATGAGCCTGTGAGTGACACTGTGGATGGTTGCGATGAGGCTGTCATCTGGGAGGTGGTCATCAATAGGCATGTCCTCTCTTGGCATGTGTTCTAGGGGTAGTCTAGACAAGTGATCAGCTACTACATTCTCTGTACCCTTCTTATCTCGGATTTCGAAGTCAAATTCCTGAAGTTGGAGTATCCATCTCAGGAGTCTTGTCTTGGTTTCCTTCTTTGTTAGCAGGTACTTCAGGGCTGAGTGGTCGGTGTGTATGATGACCTTGGAACCTAGCAGGTATGCCCGAAATTTCCCAATGGCAAAGACTACTGCCAAGAGTTCCTTTTCAGTTGTGGCGTAATTGACTTGTGCCTCATCCAGAGTACGGCTAGCGTAGTAGATGGCATGGAGTTTGTTGTCCTTCCTTTGTCCAAGCACTGCCCCTACAGCATGGTCACTGGCATCACACATGATCTCAACAGGCTGGGTCCAGTCTGGGGGCTGAATGATTGGGGTTGTGGTCAGTGCTGTTTTGATCATGTTGAAAGCATCTAAACAAGATTCATCAAATACAAATTTGGCATCCTTACTAAGGAGATTCGTCAAAGGTTTTGCAATCTTTGAGAAGTCCTTAATAAAGCGCCTATAAAAATCAACATGACCAAGAAAAGCTCGAATTGCCTTAACAGAATTAGGAGGTGGAAGTTTTTCAATTATATCAATTTTGGCTTGGTCTACCTCAATACCACGTCCTGAAATTTTGTGCCCAAAGACAATTCCATCAGTCACCATGAAATGACATTTTTCCCAATTGAGAAAAAGGTTAACAACCTCACACTGTGCTAGCACTATTTCAAGGTTAGCCAGACAAATATCGAAAGAAGTGCCATAGATAGAAAAATCATCCATGAATACCTCCATTATATGCTCTATCAGGTCATGGAATATGGCCATCATACAACGCTGAAATGTGGCAGGGGCGTTGCATAAACCGAATGGCATGCACCTATATGCAAATGTTACATAAGGGCATGTAAATGTTGTTTTGTCCTGATCATTTGAGTGGATTGGAATCTGGAAGAATCCAAAGTATCCATCCAAGTAGCAGAAATGCGTATGCTTGGCAAGTCTTTCTAACATTTGATCAATGAATGGCAGAGGAAAATGGTCTTTTCTAGTAGCCTTGTTAAGCTTCCTATAGTTTATGCACATTCTCCAGCCCATGACAGACCTAGTTGGTATGAGTTCTTCTTTTTCATTTTTCACAACTGTCATTCCTCCCTTCTTAGGAACTACATGCACGGCACTAACCCAACGACTTTCTGAAATTGAATAAATTATCCCAGCATCTAATAGTTTTAAGATTTCCTTTTTAACCACTTCTTTCATGTTTTATTTAATCTTCTTTGTGGTTCTATTATGGGTTTGTTGCCTTCTTCTAAAAGAATACGATGCATGCAAAGGTTAGGGCTGATACCTGTGAGATCGTCAATGGTGTAGCCTACTGCCTTTTGGTGTTTGTTGACTACAGTGCGTACCCTGTCTTCTTCCTCCTGTGAAAGATTATCTCCAACAATAATGGGAAATGAAGAGGCTTCAGGGTCTAAGTAGATATACCTGAGGTTAGGTGGTAGAGGTTTCGTTTCTACCCTTGGTGCCTCTTTCGCGAGTTCTGGTCCAGCGGAAACTGTGACAGGTTCTGAAACAGCACCAGGGATAAGCTCAGAGACAGCATCAATTTGTGGTTCAGTAGCATGGGCCTGTGCGTTAATTCCTGGATCTGTTTCTTCTGCCAGAAATTTTGCTACCTCCTTCAGGGCCGTTTCATCTCCTTCAATGAGTCTGTTGACTAGGCAACCCAGCAGCTCATCCTCATGTGTCTCTATGAATTGGGATGCCTTGACAAGCACATCAACAGGGTCTGGCACAGCATCAACCATGCAACACTGTCATGCTCCAAACTCATTCCTCTGCGCCTTCTAGACATTGAAATCTACTGTCTCCTCTCCAAGTCGCAATGTCAATGTTCCATTCGCGCAGTTGATCATGGCTCCTGCTGTGGCTAAGAACAGATGCCCCAAAATGATGGGTGAATGGTCATCCTCATGGGCTTGATGTCTTCAAGGCTCATGTTCTGAGTAATGGAGAGTGGTAACAGGTTGACACTAGCCTCTAGATCGCACAGGGCTCCTTCAATCTTTTTGTCCCCGATGTTGCAAGGTATTGTGAAGCTCCCTGGGTCTGAACATTTCCTGGGTGGATGGTGTTGAATGAAAGCACTCCCCTGGGCTGTTATGGCTACAGTCTCAATGTCATCAATAGTTCTTTTCTTCGTCAGAATATCCTTAAAGAATTTAGCATATGAAGGCATCTGTGTAACCACATCACTGAAAGGTACATTGACATATAGCTTACTCAGCATCTCCTTGAACTTTCGGAATTGCTTCTCCAGCTTGGATTTGTGGTATACTTCTGGGTATGGGAGAGGAGGTTGACCAGGTAGAACAGTCTGAAGCTACTTCTCAGCCTTTCTCGTGCTAACAGGCTCAAGCATAGGCTCAGTCAGTGGCTCAGTCTGTGCCTGCACTATATGTCCAGAACTGGATGTCGATGCTTGTTGCTCTATAGTCTGAGGCGGTTTTGGTACTGTGTTACTCAACTCCTTCCCACTATGATGTGTCACAGCCTTCACATGCTCAATTATTGGGTTCTCTATTGGTTTTCCTAGGTGAGCTCCTTGTTGGCTAGTGGACATGGAGGCTTGTTGGGCAATTTGATTTTCGAGGATTCTGTTGTGGGATTTGAGTTGGCTGATCTCCTCGCTTATTTTGTTCTGTTTCTCCAGGATGGACTGCAGCATGGTCATCATGTCGGTGTTGTGGCCTTGCTGTCCTCCTTGACCTTGCCTTTGGTACTGTGGCTGTCCTCCCTGGTTCTGTCTCTGGTACTAGGCCTGTTGTGGAATCCTCTCCTCGGCTGGTCCTTTCCAAGAGAAGTTTGGATGGTTTCTCCAGAACGGATTATAAGTGTGTCCATATGGGCTCTGCTTATGTTGGATATAGTGAGCTTGCTCAGAATCACATTCGGCAAAGAGTGGGCAACTGGATATACCGTGAGGTCCTCCACAACCTTCACAGTCTGGGGCTGTGGCTGAGGCTGTCATGACTTGAGCAGCCCCTAGTTGCTTTCTGAGGGTTCTATCTCTGGCTCTAGCTTGGTTACTCTATCTACCCCAATTACACTAGAGGATTTGAATCCTCTGACTGAGGTTTTCCTCTTGGACAGTGCTTCAAGAATGGCGACTCCGTCATTATAATCCTTGTCCAAGAATGCACCATTGGCCATCTTGTCCAAGGTGTACTGGTCTTCATCACATAGGCCACAATAAAATTGTTCAAGTTGCACGGCCTCATCAATTCGGTGATTTGGGCATCTTCTGAGTAATCCCTTGAAATGCTTCCAAGCATGTCAAATTGATTCATCATAGCGTTGAGAGAAATCAATGAGCTACTACCTTAAACTTGCAGCTTTGCTTGAGGGATGGTACTCCTTCAAGAAAGCTCTGACTAGACTGTCCTATGTATGCATAGTTGCTCCTTGGTCATCCCTGCTATGTTCACTGTACTACACACCCGCAGGAAATTTTGCAAGTGCGAGTTTGGGTCTTCAGAGGGTGTGCCTCCAAAGGTGCGCCTCTCCAGCATGCTTAGCAAGTTGGTTCTGATCTCATATGGAGCAACTACATCAGGAATGGCTATACTTTTGTGTATGATGGTGGTTGGTGGTTGTAGGAGTTGGTGTTGAGGCTAATTCCTCAATTAGTTCCTAATTTCTTTCGAAACTAAGAGCTAAGGGTTGGTTGTTGTTGTTCCAGCAACTATGGTTTCTCCTTTCGATCCTTCACCTAGCTACCTATAATCATGTATGGACTTGATCAAGACTCAAACATGGAGCGAGTTTGCAACAACCAAACAAGAAAAACGGTTAAGAACATATGAAGGGCAATTTATTGCACTAAGAAAAGGGACATGCTTCACCTCATCAACCTAAGAGGGGTTGTTTTAGTTCATGATGAAGGTTGCAGAAACAAAAGAACTTAAAGGTAGCATAATGTTTGGAACAATTCTGGAGGTTAGGGACAGCACGATTTCTGCCCAGAAAAGGCTGCAGAATCGTGTTTTCCCTTGAACCCTTTGTTCCAAGAACTTCTGTAGGTTATGGGTATTGATCGAGGGGTCGAGTTCGATGTGTGTTCATCCTTTCTCCTTCTCTTTTATGGTGTAAATTCCTCTCTTCTCTTCTCTCCCACGTGCTGGAAGGTATGGCAGTTGGGTAAGTTGAGCTTTAGTTGCCCATCTTGCTCCTCGAGGTAAGGCAGCTTGAGAGGTGTGCCGAATGGGTGAAATTTGTAGATTTTAAAAGACTTAGAGGGGAGGATAATGGTTCTTTAATCGTTAAATTCTTCGGGTGTGATGATTATCCCCTCTGTCCCATGCTTAGAGTCTTCTGAGTCGTTCAGGTCATGATTATAGAGTTGAAGGTTTTGCAAGTGGTGAAGCTCTGCAAGTGGCTGAGTTTAATATTCTTTTCTTCGCATTCTGGTCATCTGCAGATTCCACAGGCTGAGCCTGTGCTGGGACTGTGCCTGAGGCTGTGTGCGATCTCTTCCCATTTTTTCTGTGCAACTGAATTCAGCTCTTTTTGAGATTCATGGAGTGGCGTGATGGCTTCGTGGATCAAGGCAAAGGTGGTGAAATCCAGTGGATAACTTGTGATTGGAGGGGGATTCGTGGCCTTTCACTGATTCTGCAATGAACAACAGGCTGTCAAATAGGCTCATGTTGTGCCAGAGGCTGTTTCATCGAATTCTCTGATAAAATCTCCAAAATTCTTCAAAATGCACCTAGAATCATTAATCATACAGTAAGGGACGGGATTTAAGGGAATATGATGAAATAAAGCAAAGTAATGCATATTGTCATGATATATCGAGAGAAAATATATCTAAAATCATGCCTAAAACTATGCATATTTCATGTGCATCATGGGTTTCGACTTGGGAATCATCTCATCCCAAGTCTCGGGAATCATCTCATCCTGGGGCGATAGAATCATCTCATCTATCAACAAGGAATACTCCCATCCTTGTCAGCTGGGTTTTGATTTGGGAATCATCTCATCCTAAGTCTCGGAAATCATCTCATCCCGAGGTGATAGAATTATCTCATCTATCAACAAGGAATACTCCCATCCTTGTCAGCTGGGTTTTGACTTGGGAATCATCTCATCCCAAGTCTCAGGAATCTTCTCATCTCGAGGCGATAGAATGATCTCATCTATCAACAAGGAATACTCCCATCCTTGTTAGCTGGGTTTTGACTTGGGAATCATCTCATCCCAAGTCTCGGGAATCATCCCATCCTGTGGTTTGCGGGAGCCACATCCCGACTTCTGGTACATATGTCTCACGGTTTGCGGGTGCCGCGTCCCAGCTTTGGTTCTCTCCTAATTTTCGAATGTCTAAGTTCGCTCAAGGTTCTCTCTCATCTCATGGTCGGTTTATCTTGGGCTCTTCTCAAGATTTCAATGATCAGGCCCTCGACTTTTGGTTTTCCTCACATTTAGTCTTCCCTCAAATCCGATCTTTCTCTTCTCTCGGCTTGTAGGAGCTGTGTCCCGGCTTTAAACTTCTCTCAATTCTGGTTCCCCTCATCTCATGGTCTGCAGAAGCTAGGTCCCGGCTTTAGGTTCTCTCCTGAGTCATGTCTGGGTTATCCCAAGGTTTGGCCTTTCTCATCTCTCGGTTTGCGGGAGTTAGGTCCCCGCTTTGGATTTGGCTATCCTTCTCATGTCTGGTTTGACTCACTCCTCTCGGTTTGGATCCTCTCATCTTACAGTTTGCGGGAACCGGGTCCCTGCTTTAGGGGTTCACTCCTCTCTAGGTATCTCCTATTCTCTCATTGTCCTTCTGGTTTGTGTTTGCTCACCTCATGAATTTACTGGTTCTCTTTTGGGGTGCAATGACCGGGTCTTTGGCTTTCTAGACTGGGTTCCCTCATGCTCTCAGGTTCTGGGCTAAGTTTTGCCTCACAGGTTCTCTCATGGTTGAATTGTCTGGATTCCATGCCCCTATGTCATCTAGCTGGGTTTGAAGGAAATGGTGTGTGTTGTGCCCTTTGAGACATACGAGCCGGAAATGAGGTGAGATGGCCCTTGCCTAAATGCGGGCACATCATGCCCCTAGTTTGATTTTCTCAAGAAGGGGCATGATGCCCCCAGCATCATCTAGTCGTAATCTAGCGTGCCCTTAGCCCACAATCATCCTGATTGTCCCAAACCTTGGCCAAATGTGTGATCTACCCTTCCTAGTCATAATCAAATAAATGGCCCACCGTGCCCCTGGGAGTAAATCGATCAAAGCAGGGTAGTATGCCCCAGCAATTGATTCAAACCTCAAGGGGTAACATGCCCCAAGCAAATCTCAAAGCCGCATGGGGGTAGCGTGTCCCAGAAAGTTAACTCCAACGATTGGGTAGCATGCCTCTTGCAACCTCATTAAACCGGATTACGGGCCCGCCACGCCCTTAATGTCATGATGCAGGTCTAATTCTCAAGGTAGATGTGCCTTTATTGCCTGTTGTCGACTTGACGAGTCAGAGAAACGAGGCATGACATGCCCCTTGTCTTCAATTCTCATTATCTACAAGATTTGTTCATGCCATGCCTCTTCAACTAACAACCTTAGGAAATGTAAGTCTACATTAAGTGATGAATTCATGGTTCACCTTTGTTGACCCCTTACCCTCAACCAAGTCTACCTTTTCCAGGAATTCATGTCCTACTTGTGAATGATGCATGATCATGTCTAAGTGTGTCATCTTTTCAATGCATGAGGATGCCCCTAACTTCTACATGCTTGTCTTTTAGATGCAAGTGCTTATGACATGTTTTCCCCTTTTTTCTCTCTTCATGTCGTCCTCTCTTGCTCTTCCCTCTTCGTTTCCTCTCTTTTGTCTCCCCTTTCCCCTTTGACGCAAGTGCCATCTACTTCTACATGCATATTTGGATGTATGTACTTTCTACCTTGGACGTAGTGCACTCGAATGTGAACGCCCCTAGTATGATGCATGAGTATAAAAAACCCTTCGAGCTAAGGTGAAAGTTAAGCAACTTGAGAAAAAACGAGTTATCCCATCAAAACCCCAAAGCTTCAAAGAAAAAGACACCCAATGACTATGAACCCATTCATTTCAAATTCTAGCTGAGACTCTAGAGGTAAGCATTCCTTGTTAAAAGGTTTGGATGGACAAATTGTCTAATCAGAGTAAGGTGGACAGACGAGTGAATACCCCTTTGACAATAGATGGGGACAATATGCCCAGATGCTTCTATACCCCTTTCGTTGATGATGACATTGTCAACCTAGTGGTCTATCTTTGATGAGTGATCTAACACATGGATCTCTCTTTGTTGTCATTGGCTACTGTCCCATTTTCATTTTGGCCTTAACTTTTGCTTAGGCCGCCCTCTCGGGTTTTCAACCTAGTAGGCTTTTCTTTCTTTCTTCTTTTTTCTCTTTTTTTCTTTTTCTTTTCTTTTTGGGAGTAGCAACCATAGACACAGAATATTGAGATCACAAAGCTTTGGGCAAGATCAAGACCACTCGAGCTGGGTATACTCGGATGACTAATGGAGAGGTAAACCATCAATTTCAATGAGGGGTTACTGGGAAACCAAAGTGCTATCGGGAGATCGCCGGGGCTGCAAGCCAATCGATGACCAAATTCAGAGTGGGTTTCTGAAGGGAGACGGACTCAATTGACAGTGAAATACAAATCGAAAAGAGAGGCCTTATGACTACAGATAGAGGCCCGAATACAATCAACAGTGCGACACGTGTATCTAGCAATGACCCACATCTTTCCATTAAATCAATCTAGAACCAATAATAGACCGAGCCCGTTGCCGGGTTACCTACGTATATGTGGATATGGTGTCGGGTTTGAGATGAGGGTGTTTTGTGGAAGGCTGAACAAAGTGGGTGAACACTTGTATTATGGCTTCTTCCTTTCTTCTCAGTTCCAAGGGAGATGAATCAACATTCAGGCACCAAAAGTCACTTCCTCGTTTTTTTTTCTTTTTTTTCTTTTCTCTTTTCTTTTCTTTTCCTTTCCTTTCTTTTATTTTCCTTTTTTTTTCGAGGAGAGTGACCCTTTTGAACAAGTGCACTTGGATTAGATTCTTTCGGAAGCTAGATTCATCTTTGGGAAGCAACTCTTCTAGACAAGTGTTCTCGGCGGTTGTGATGGGGTCGACATGGAGGATGGGTTGGATACGTGTTAAAAGGTCAAATCGGGTATGTGTTCAAAGGTCGGTTTTGGCAAAGTGTTTTTAGGAGGTGGATTATAGTAAGGGTTTAGGATTGCATCCATAGAATCAGGTCTTCGTAGTTCGTTTTATAATCCCCTAATTTGATCCAATAGAATGTCATGAAGTCATGCATACTTTGCTACATACACACGAAAGATAAGGAAGCCAAAATTTTATTCCATATATGAAAATCAAAGTACAAATAATGACACTATTGATTGTTGGACTCAGAATTTAACCACTGCCTTTTTTGACTTGACTTGACTTCTAAACTCTAAAAGGCAACCACACTGCCTTCCCAATTCTTGGTCATCATTCTATCCATGCTTAGTAGTTTGATCTATGATCTCAGGTTGAATCTCACTTTTCTTATACCCTCTTTGGAATGCATCATCTCCGTTGTCATCTCCACCAATATCCCTCCCCAATATCTTCTTCCCGTGTCTTTGTCATCGTCCTCACCGTTATCCCCATTGTGCCCCAATTGTTGGAGCTCGCATCTTGTTTACTCGAGAAGGCTCCATGGTAATGCCCAAATTTGATACCGCAGCTTGGTTCAATAGCTTGACCTATTAGTTCGGTCCCCATTCTATGGTTCTTCTCCCAGCTCATTGTCTTGGCTCATCGACTTGGTTCATAAGTAGGCACTGGGGCTTGCCCCTTTTCTCAATGGCAATGTCTCCACTTGATATCTCAGCTTTGCTCATCAATCTGGCTTGTCAGTCCCTTGGCTCGGCTTGTCAGCTTGGTTCTTCATTTTGATTCCTCATCTCGACCTATTGTCTTGGGTTATCGGCTCTATTCACAAGTAAACACCAGGGCTTGCATCAGCGTTCTTGAGGAAGGCTCAACCAGGTTATCCCATCTCACTCCTGTTACTATAATTATTGGGGCTTACATCTCCTCTCACGAGAAGGCCCAACCAAGTCATCCGGTCTCACCCTTTTCTGCCATAAATATTGGGGTTTACATCTCCTCTCACAAGAAGGCCCAAAGTCGCCTTGGTGTCTTAAATCGATGCTTCGTCACTGTCTCTGCCTTTTTCCCACCTTCTGACTTAGGACACCTTTATGACTTCAAATGTCTTCTCTATCTCCCTGTTCATCGCCTTATGGTATATCCCTCACCCCTAATATCTTCACCATCTCCTTCCAACTAAGGCACTACCCACCCCTAGGGTCCTAAGGGTTCAACTCTAATGATAGGGTTCATGATCACCAGGAATCCTAGACTCAAGCTTTACTTTCATTCAAAATATTCGAAAATGGTGGGGAAATCATGATGGGATATACTCACAAAACTTGTTTCATTATTATTCCAAAATATATATCTCATGCAGACTCAGGTTCAAAAGGGTTGGACATCGAAAGTTGAGACATCTTAGCACGAATTCGTTTTCGTGCTTTAAACGACATGTAATGCAGTGCTCAATGTATGTGATGCGTTTTATTTACTCGTGACTTTTTTAAATTTATAATTCTTGATCAATTCACAACACGACACACAAATAACTCACGAGTAAACGCAACGATTGTTAACTGCAAGTGCACAGTGTACTATGTAGTGTAGTAGTCTAATCAAGGTCGATCCACGGAATAAGGGAAATAAGTACTACCTAATGTCACAACTTATGATTATCTAGGCAAATCAAATTAAAGAGTGATGTCGAAACTAAGAAATAAAATCTTAGACTTAATCTAAAGTGTGGTTCTATCAATATCGATTTCTCATGGCTTCACACAATTACTATCTAGGTTTATTATGCATGGATGTCGATTTCTCATATTGATGTGTGATTGTGGGCAATTGTTTCTAATGTCTTAATCCTCAGCTCTAGCATGATGAATCAAAAATTCAGCAAAGATTACTACCTAGCTCTCGGATAGCCTATCATCAATACTAAACTCATTAAGCACAAAAAAATCAATCAAGCCTTAAGAATCTATCAGCTCTCGCATATTTTAGCATCAATCAACCTATGTTCTTCTAGGTATCTTCATATAAATCACGCAGCCCTCGCATGTTGCAATCAATAAGAATCAATCCAAAGTAGATAGGTAATTCGGCACACATAGATTGAACAATCAACACAATCAATTGAACAAACATCAAACCATATTTAATAAAACCGTAGAAGTAATTGGCTACTTCCCTAATCCTAGATTAGAGAATTATTTCACCATAATAAAATAGCAAATCATCAATATCTCACAAGAATTCATCATGTAAACAATTAAACAGAATGAAAATCGAATAAAAGACAGAGTAGTGAAGTCGGGTAGCCGATTTGTTTTGGTGATGATGGCGTCGACTTGTGCTCCTTTGGTGACGACTTCTGCTGCAATTGGACTGGTGATTGTGTGACTCTGAACCTTCAAATCTTGCTGGAAAAACGTTGAAATGTTGTGGGGAATAACCTTTGAAATTGGATAAGGAATTCGGCACCACCTAGAGGATCCAAAAGAGTAAAAACTCTAACCCTACTAGTGTGTGTGACCTAGTAACTAACCAATTCGGCAGAGCTTCACCCTCTGACTTCTGCCTCCTGAATATTTCAATCTAGGGAGTTTTTTTATACTGTCTTTAGCTGCTCGAAGTCGGTGGGCCTCTCCTTCTTTGAATGGAAATTGAATTCTTGACTTGCACTCCAAGTTGGACTTTTGCCTGTTTTCTGATACGAAAATTTCACGCTACTTAACTCCAAGAAGAAATCCGAACTGGGCGTTTGGGTCTTCTACACAATTCTAGATAATTCTCTCATCTCTCTTTCCATAAAAAGAACTTTTCAATTGGACTTCTGTAGCTCAAGATATCGCCAAAACACTGGGCCTGGGTCGGCACAAAAACATCTGCATCCTGGGCTGGATTAAAATAATTACTTCTCCTTGTAGACACGTCCAAAAATTATGAAATTTAATCTATAGAAAGCTCTGAAAGTATAGTTTCGTCTCCAATTGACCTCACTTAATTTTGATGCCTAGAACTCCCGAAAACTTCAAAATAGTCAGCTGTACTTACAGTTGAAAGTTTCCTAAATTGGGTCTAGTTTCCAAACTTGGCATAAAAAGCTTCCATTCTTTAATAAAAATGATAAATTCCTGATAAAAACACTTAATGAGCAAAATTGAAGTACTAATTGACACAATGCATGAAAACACATAATAATATAAAGATTATACACATAATCGTCCAAGAATACATAGTAAAAGCCATTCAAAACCATCATAAAAACACTTACATTTAGATGTCATCAAATCTCCTCAAACTTAAACTTTGCTTGTCCTCAAGCAAATAAAACAAAATAAACCAAATGAGGATTTTGAAAATCTCCACCAAATCACACAATGAAAAAAAATTCATATCAAGACTTCAAAGATAATTGCCAGGAGCTTATGAGTAATCATTTAAGATCAAATGCCAAGAAAGAAAGAAAATCTCATGAAAAAGCATCCATGCCATAGTCAGACTTACCCGCACAAGCTATCACACAAATCACTTAGCAAAAATCAATTTCCCAAATGCATGCAAGAATGATTTGATGTCATGAAAATTTGAAAAACTTGTCCCATAGGCAAATTACAGAACTTAACTCCACTATTATGAATAAACACTCTCAAAAAGATCAATAGGACTTTACAAAGGGTTGTAATGGGGTCATGGATAAAGGTTGATCAAAGAAAATATATATAGAGATATCAAAGTTTAAAAATTCACCTAAGAAAAGATTGCAATTGAAAAGATTTCTAAAAGTGCAAGTCTTGAAATAACATCCATCATGTGACCATCAAAAGATGTTCAACTTGTTTCAGGAACCATGATTGCGTAATTTCTCATCTCTTTTTTTTTTCGAGTTTTTCTAATTTTTTTTTTGAATCGACTTTGTCGATTTTGTTCTCTTTTTTTTTTCTTTTTCTACGCGTGACATTCCATAACATACTTGAAACAATTGAAAGTGCAAACTTTTTCAATGCATAAATCTTCTTGGATGTGAAAAGATACGGTACAATTGCACTTATCATAGAAAGAATCTTGATAAAAACATAGAACAAAAGTGTCTTAAGGAACTTTGAAAAATAGGGTATGGATAATGAAAGAAAAGAATGGTAGCTATAAGGCTTCAAAGGGTTAAAGGTGCGAAAATGTGGGTAAAGAAAGAAAAATTAGCTACCGTGATTTAGGCTCAAAGGTGCTAAACAAGGGATAATGATAAAGGGTAGGCTTTTTATTGGCTTGTTGGTTTAAACAAAGAATGCCTAAATCATCTCTTTCGTTGAGCATCTAAGAGAAAAATTCGCTTTGAAAAGTTCTGAAAACTTGTTGTAGGACTTATATTTGACGTCAAAATTTTGAAAAATGATGCATAGGGTGTCAAAAAAATGCTAGGCAAAGAATGCTAGAACTTGCACGAATTCATCACAACTATTCATGAACACAAGATCAATCAAAAATCAAACTTCTTGCATCTAAAAGAAAAAGATTTCAAAAACTCAAAGTAACTCTCTTGGTTATCCATCAACAAAAACATCTTGATCATAGAATGGTGGGTTTGAAAATAATTTTTTTTTTAAAAAAAAATTTTTGGTTTTTTTTGAAAATTTTTATTCTTTTGTCGATTTTGAAAAATATTTTTTTTTTTTGAAAAACGATTTTGAAAACAAAAGTGGAAAATGATTCTGAAAACAATTTTTTAAAAAAAGGCAATGGCTTTGCTAAGTAATCTAGAATAAAAAATTTGCATACTCAACATATTAAAATAAAAAACATGCTCTTTATTGACACTAAACAAAACAAACACAAACAAATTGCAAAGAAATTTGTTCCCCCTACACAAACTTAAATCGGACAATGTCCTCATTGGCCAAGAAAGAAAAGAAACAAAGGATAAAAAGATAGGCACATAGGAGAGGCACTCTCCTCAAACTTAAATTGAAACATGTATAGCACATAACAAAAGAAAATCCAGGTAAGAGAGAAAGTAAGAATCAACCAAAAGAGATAGAGAAACCGAAATTGCATTGCCACTAGGTGTTCATGACACCAAAATTAAACACATTTGACATGAAATTTAAATTGCCACGAGGATGACTAGCATTTACTGCATCCTCTAAAATTAAAGACATAAAGCAATAAAAACACAACACATAGAATGATGATGCGTGAAACTACTCGGCAAGTTTGTTCTCTATGTTCTCTAGCTTCTTCCTAAGTTGCGCGATGGTCTACTCTTGTTCATCCAATTTACTGCACATGACTCTCCCTAACTTATCAACAATGTCAACCAACTTATCCATTTGAGAGAGTAATTAGCCGGTGGTGCTGTTGAGAATGGCGATGCCATCGACTTGAGCTTCCCATCCCATGTGAAAGTCGAAGATGTTGGAGGAATCGGACTCCACGGATGATGTAGACGATGGTGGCTTACGGTGGATCGGTTGTGTGCTAAGACAAAAGCATTCCTCATCAACGTCTTCTTCATCACTAAAAGGATATGGATCAATGGGTTCATGGAGTTCTAGGGCCATTGCTGTGGCAACATACTTATTCACAGTCTCAAGTGCGGGGTTGGAAGGGGTTAAAGTGTAGGGATCTAGTTTAATTCCTAAGAATTTGGCGATATGAGTGATCAGCCCTCCACAAGCTATCTCGCCTTCTCCTTTGAAAATATGAGCAAAATTTTGCAGCAACCAAAGTCCTCTATTGAGTTTGTACCCGTGTACCTTGAAAAAGAGTACAAAAAGCACATCATATTGCACCTTGTGTGCATCTCTGGTTCTTCCAAAGAAAGAGTGTGCCAAAATTCTGTGTAAATACCTCAGTGCATTGTCCTTAATGCACAAGTCATTAGCCAAGCCTTTGAAGCGCGCATATGAAGTACTGCAAAGTGTATTCCACATGACACTTGCGTTAAAGCTACAGCTAGGAACTCGCCATCCTTCGGCATCAAAACAAAAAATCTTGTTGAAATCAAATAAGCTCATCTCATAATCTTTCCTTGCAAGCCGAAACTTGACATAGCCGGGATCATGAATGTCCTTGAGATCCACGTCATACCCAAAAGTAGCAAGAAACTCATAAGCAAGCTCCTCGTATGACGACTCCTTAATCTTCCAAAAATCGACTAGTCCTATATTGGCAAGGTATTTGACAATCGGCTCCTCAATATTGTAAGATTCAACCACCTCAAAATCAATGTACCTAGTAGGAATTAGAGGTCTCCTAATCAGCTTGTCAAACCTAGCGCGATTCTCTTCAGAAATCCATCCTGGATTGTACTCGGTAAACTTAGGCGTATGCATAACGCGCGGGGTATGGTCGGTGATGGTGAAGTTGGGTCGACAAGGGTTGTTTGTGGGAAAAGTCATCTTGAACTAGGGATAAAGAGGGTAGGAGACGAAAAAGAAAAACCTAAAGGGTGCTAGGGAAGCGAAATCGGCACTAGGGTGCATGGATGTCTAGAGCTTGAATGTTTTTGGCGTGGAAAAATATAGGGGTTTGGATGTGTATTTATAGGCTCTAGAGCCGATGGAAAAAGGGGTGTTGGTGCCGACTTCTAGTGCTATAGGTACTAGGAATCCTCCTCAAATTAGTATTCAAAGTGGGTCTGTACTAGGAATCCTATTTCTCCAAGGATTAGAAAATCCCTAAAAAAAAAAAAACTAAATCCTAATCCTAAAAACTAAAGGAATACTAACCTATATATTTTTGGTGGGTTTAAAACACTAAAGTCGGGAGCTAATGGATTGGAAAAATTTTTGGAGTCGGCAAAAATTGCCTCTGCTGCTCTCGGGTCGGTGCTGGTGTCAGCGTGCCTTGGTCCGGTTTGGCACGCCTGTAGGTGCTGGTTGGCGTGCCCGCGGGTGTGTCTTGGTCTTGCGTTGGTGCGCGCTGGCAGGTCGGCTGGGGCGCGCTGGCCTGCGCGTTGGTGCACCTTTGTGCGTGCGATGCACGGCTGGTGCGTCTTGGCTAGCCCGTTGGTGCGCTACTTGTCCTCCTTTTGCACTAATGGTACATAAAAACCCAATTTTTTTGTTTTTCGATTTTTTTGTGTTTTTTCTATTTTTCTGATTTTTATCTTTTTAATGAATTATGAAAAGATGAAAAATCCTAGGGTGCTAGAAAAATTAAAAAAATCCTAAGAACTAATCCTAAAAATTGTCTCCTCTAATTTAGCCTCGTTTGTTATGAGCTTGCCATCGGAACCTAAGGGTAAGTGCTAAATGTATATGAATGCATCAAAACAAATAAAATCTAACAAAGCACTCAAGCAAATCATCACACAAATTACGCAGAAAAGTAAAAGTTTGAGTTTAAGAAAAGCTTCTCTGATTAAATTTGATGAAGAATTCGTCTTGACCCTTCCAATGTGGTTGATCTCTCCTCGAAAAATTCCATCTTCTTGCAATCTGCGTAGACTCAAAAACAAAAACGAAAATTAATAAAAATAAAAGACTCAAAATACTAAACTATCTTAAATTGTGGGTTGCCTCCCACACGACGTTTCTTTACTGTTGTCTTAGCTGGACTGGAAGGATGGGCGGTTATGGTGGATCATGAAGCTTTTCGGTGAATCGCCTCCCATGAAAATCGCCTTGATTGTAGACTTGATCAAAATTTCTCTCTTCTTTCGGAATGTATCCCACGCGATATAGATAATCAACGAACTCGGCAAACCAAGGAGGTTTCTTTGTAGAAATCGCATTGACCATGGCGAGGTAATCGTCTGGCAGTGCGTCAATAATCGGCTTCTCCTCTTCTTGCTTCTCGTCTTTCTCCAATTGCAATCTTGATAAATGATCAGCAACTAAGTTCTTCGTTCCTTTCTTGTCCTTGATCTCTAGGTCGAATTCTTGCAACATAAGAATCCATCGAAGAAGTCGTGGTTTCGCATCATTCTTCTGGAGCAAATTCTTCAATGCAGCGTGGTCCATGTGAACAATCACCTTGGAACCGAAAAGATAACTCCTGAACTTGTCAATTGCGAATACAATAGCTAATAACTCCTTCTCCGTAGTTGCATATTTAACTTGAGCATCATCTAGAGTCTTGCTTGCATAATAAATGGCGTGCATCTTCCCATCTCGGCGTTGTCCTAAGACTGCGCCTACAGCATCGTCGCTTGCATCACACATAATCTCGAACGGAAGTGAATAATCAGGGGGTTGAATGATGGGTCCCGAAATCAACTCCTTCTTGAGCTTGTCGAATGCTTCCATACAGTGTTCATCAAAGACAAAAGGCACTTCTTTATTCAAGAGATTTGTAAGAGGTTTGGCTACCTTTGAGAAATCCTTAATGAATCTTCTGTAAAATCCGGCATGTCCAAGAAAACTGCGAATCGCGCTGACTGAATTCGGTGGAGGTAAGGTCTCTATCACATCTATCTTGGCTCTGTCCACTTCGATCCCACGTTCGGAAACTAAATGTCCAAGAACAATTCCTTCTTGTACCATAAAATGACATTTTTTCAAATTAAGCACCAAATTAGTCTCTGTGAACACCCAAATTTGACCCATGAAGATTCTATTGAGATTAGACTGCAGACATGTTTGAATCATAAGATTGATGAGTTAGTTTTGGGTTGAAGCATGGATGGGGTTTAATTTTAATAGAATTTATACGTTATAGTAATTAAGACTTTTATATGCCTAGGATTAATGAGACGATTTAATCGTAGGATATGTTAAGGACTAAAATGCTAAAATGTATTTTATCTCATTAAATTTGGGCATGTTTATTTATTGAACCCAATTATATTTATTTTTTGGGTTGAAGATAAATGTAAGGGTCCAATTTAATAAGGTATGGACTTTTCTTCAGAGTTGCATAGCCCATTAACACCTTGCTTGCAGACAAATTTAGCTCTGATTTTCGTGGAAAATCAGCGTTAAATCATTCCTTGATAGCAAGAATGTTTTTGGTATGATTTTGGCTTAAAATGAGGAATTAATGTGTAATTAGTCAATTAGGAGATGATTGAGGGTAGTAGTAATCAAGAAAGCAGAGGATCCTGAGCAGTCTAGGGGTTAATTATGCGGTAGGATCAATCAGGGAGGAATTAGGGGAGAATTGGGACCGAAAAAGGAAAGAACGGGTGAAACGCATAGGCACGGGCGGTCATCTCGGGATGACCGCCGGGCCTGGGTGGTCTTCCACCCATGACCACCCGGCCTGGCTGTCATCCATAGGATAACCGCCGGCCATGGCGGTCTTGCACCTCCAGAAACGCGTTTTCTCCCCGATTTTCGCCCGTAATTTGATTCTACTCGGTTTTGGCCCAGATTTTTGGCCATTCCCTTGGACACTAAGTTGGTCCACGCCCCTAGGCAACCCAAAACACTATAAATAGGACCCTCCACTCACATTTCAGGGGACGCACAGTCTTTTACACAAACACTCTTCATAAAGCTTAGAAGCTTGGAGAAACTCTATCTCTCCAAGCTTAAGAAATAGTTCCATAGGCAAAACTCTAGCAGAATTTCGTGGGTAGCATCATCCATTAAAGGCAGCAAAAGGGGAAAATCAAGTGGAACTCCAAGATTGAGTTGAGGAGTGGGAGGAAATTGTGTGGGAGGCACAACCCAAACCAAGGAGCTAGAGGAGGGCTACAAGAGGTAATCCTAATCCTTTTTGTTTGACCAATTATTGTTGAGATGCTGATGTTCATGATGATGTGATTCTTGTGATGCCATGTCAAGAACTACGTGGGCTTTGAACACGGTCGCCGGGGTACGTAGGTGGTTTCCGGTGGTGGAAACTCAAGCCCAATCTTCTTCTTCTCCCCTTTATTTTTAATATTCAGCTATTATGTGTTTTGGTGCTCACAGTTGCACACTTGCAGAAGGCGTACAAAACCCTCTAATTGCACAAAGTTTCGCCCCAACATGGATGGGTGCCTAACACCTTCCCATCCATGACGAATCCCCGGGTCCAGCATCTTTGGTTCGCTAATCAGTTGCCTAAATGGAGTCACATGAAGGGTTTTTCCCAAGTTTTTGTCCCTTAATAAAATTTGGGTTGCAACTCCAAGGATGCTGGATGACGGTATGGTGTAAGGGAAAGGTGAATAGGCCCAAGTGATTTTGGGTCGGGTGTTCACAACTGGCGACTCCACTGGGGACTTTGAGGGTTAAAGAAACTTTGTCCAATTATTGAATTCTATATGCCTTTTTATGTGTCATCATAAGTGCCTTGCATTCATGGTAAATGTTGTGAAGCCTCTACCGTAAGAGGGCCAGGGGATCCAAGTCCGCTACAATGCTTTCTTTAAGCGATAGTGGCTTGTGTGAACCGGTTTCTTGCTGCTCATGCAATGATGGGAATTAATGGGCCTTGGACCTCCCGCGATATCTTTTATCACATGTTGAGTAGGCCAAAATATTCCTTAGTGGCAGTATTTTTAGCCCACAACCAGCTGCATACCCTAAGCATCTCATGCATAATGAACCAATAAATGTTATGTGCATTTTGGGTGATTGTTATTCAAGTAAATGTGAATTGAGTGCCCCTTTCATCCCCACACACCCTAAAAAGAAACCTTCAACCCCCCTTTGGGTACCCGGAACCTTTATACTTTGCTACCCCTTCAATCTAGAACAACATGGGTAAAGAAGATTCCCTCAAGCTGACCACGACTGCGGGACCCCTACCGGTAGTGAATAAACCATTGCCGGCACTCGAGCGAGGAAGGACCAGGTCCCCCGGGAGTATTAGGGGACAAGACTTATGGCGTGACATCCTGAGAAGCAGCGGAAAGGTTCAGAATGGTGGTGTGAAGATAGAAGGATCTAAGGGAGAGGAAGAGGAGCCTCAAAGGTTGTTGAGGACCACAAAGAGGCGAGGAGGCGATTGGAATTTCTATCGCCTATCCTTGTCCCTGAAGCCCGGTTACCAAAGAAATTCAAGATGCTGAACCTAGAGAAATCCAATGAAGAATCCATCCCCCTCCCGATATTTTTGGAACAACCGCCCAAGAAATGCATAAAGGGTAACCCGTTGCAGCCTCTGATGCCAAAACTTAATAAGTGCTGTGAATTCTATTACGTGATTGGACATGCCATCAACGAATGTTTCCAGATGCAAAGTTTGATGGATCGGGAAGAAATCACTTTACTCCATCAAGACCAAAATGGGAAGATCAGTTCCGCGAGATGGGTTGAAAGTGAAGATTGTCTCATAATTTATATTGATCCGGGAGCCGAAGGAAGAGATTTTGCACAAGGAGTCATTCATGATATCAAGTACGTGGGTAGGAATTGGGAATGGCAGAAACTGTGTATTGTTTTCAAGACTAGCAAGGAAGAAATTGGTGAGAGTTCTCCCATGACAACTGGCTCTGAGAGTGAATCTGAATTAGACAATGAACCAAAAGATGTAGCCAACGGACTAGACAAAAACTCCATTAACATTAGCCTTTCTTGCTCCAAAACCATGGAAAATGATGATGTATTCATATCCCGTAGCAATGAAATGAGGCACTCTTTTGCTTACTTGGATGCTTTCTGTGATAACATTTATTGAATGAATAATGTATGTGAGTGTAATGAGATGAATGAACTCCCGGATTCAATCGAAATCAACCTGGGAACTGAAGATAATCCTAAGATCATAAGGATTGGTGCGGCTCTTGAAAATTCTGTCCAAGAAGACTTGGCAGTTCTAATCAGAGAGTATGTGGATGTGTTTGCCTGGTCTTATGAAGACATGCCGGGAATCGACCCGACCATTGCTCAGCATCAGATCCCTCTCTTTCCCAATGCCTAACCCGTAAAGCAGAAAGCCCGCCGTCTTCAGCCCCAATGGGCCTTGAAGGTGAAAAAAGAAGTAGAAAAACAGATTAAAGCCGGATTCTTGGAAGTGATTGAATACCCTGAATGGTTAGCTAACATCGTCCCGGTTCCGAAGAATGATGGGAAGGTACGAATGTGTGTGGACTATCGAGATTTAAACAAGGCATGTCTAAAAGACGAATTCCCCCTGCCCCATATTGATCTTTTGGTGGATTCCACGGCAGGACATGCATTGTTATCCTTCATGGACGGATTTTTAGGGTATAATCATGTGAAGATGGCGCCGGAAGACAAACACAAGACATCATTCCGAACTGAATGGGGGACATTCTGTTACAGGGTTATGCCCTTTGGTCTAATCAATGCCGGAGCCACATATCAAAGGATGGCTACTACTCTCTTGCACGACATGATGCATAAGGAAGTAGAGGTTTATGTCGATGATATGATTGTGAAATCGGAAACGCGAGAATGCCATGTGGTTAATTTGAAAAAATTCTTCGAGAGAAGTTGGGAGTTTGGCATGAGAATTAATCCTCAGAAATGTGTCTTCGGCGTCCAGGCAGGAAAGTTACTAGGTTTCATGATGAGTGAATGAGGCATTGAAGTAGACCCCACCAAGATCAAGGCTATTCAAGAAATGCTGGCTGCAAGGAGTGAGAAGGAGGTCCAAAGTTTATTGGGAAGAATTCAGTATGTCAGTCGTTTCATTGCTCAACTTTCTAGCATTTGTGCACCCATTCATCAGTTGCTCAAGAAAGGAGTTCCTGTAAGACGGGATGACAAATGCCAGGATGCCTTCGAACAAATTAAGAGATATTTGTCCAATCATCCAGTGCTCCAGCCTCCTAGGCAAGGGAAGCCGTTGCTATTATATTTGACTATCACAGAAGAAGCCATGGGTGCCATGTTAGCTCAATACCTACCAGACTCTTGCATTAAGACTGCCATATATTACTTGAGTAAGAAGTTCAATGGGTATGAGTTGAATTATAACTTGGTAGAAAAGACTTGTGTGGCCTTGACCTGGGCTTGCCAGAAGCTCCGACATTATTTTATCTCTTTTGAAGTCTTGCTTATTTCCCAAATGGATCCCATCAAGTATCTAATGGAGAGGCCGGTGGCGAGCAGTCGTACAAGAAGATGGGTGGAAATCCTATCACAATTTGATATCTGGTTCTTGTCTCAAAAAGCTATTAAACGAGGAGCCATAGCAAACTTTCTAGCTTCACAATCGGTGGATGGAGATGAGAGATTTCAGCCACAATTCCCTGATGAGGAGGTGATGACCTTAGAGGAACCAACATAGGAGTTGCATTTTGATGGAGCAGCTAACGCTCGAGGTTTTGGGACGGGTGTAATTCTCATATCTCGTGACGGAGTAACATATCCAATCTTCTGCAAACTAGAATTTGAAGCTACTAACAATGTGGCTGAATATGAAGCATGTGCTATTGGTCAGGGTTTAGTATTGAACATGGGGATAAAACGGGTTAAGGTACTCTTCGGCTCTTGTGATATTTCAAGTCAAGGGAGAATGGAGGATCCAAGAGGAAAGACTAATACCTTATCATGAGCATTTAAAGATGTTAGCTTCCCGATTCGAAGAAATTGACTTTCAGGATGTGCCTAGGAGGGAGAATCAGTTTGCTAATGCCTTGGCCACACTTTCCTCGATGATGGGAATGCCGGACAACGCTATCATCTTACCGTTGCTGGTCCAGAAAAGGAATCGGCCATCCTTTAACTAGGAAAAGGGGGTGGGTGAACCTTGGTTCCAGGATTATTTGAAAGATCTACCTTCCGACGAGGCTCCCGTCATAGCTATCACCGTTGTAAAGCGTGATCAACCATCACACAATCGAATTATGAATGATGATGATATGAATCATTGGTATAAAGACATCTTGGGATACCTCAGGGATGGGACGTTCCCTGAGGGCACTATAGAAATTGAGAAGAAGACTGGCTAGAGGTTATGTTGTGTGTGCAGGGAGCCTTTATAAGCGGCATGCAACGGGAGTCCATCTATTGTGTGTGGGTGTGGGAGAAGCCGAGAAAATTATGAGAAAAGTTCATGGGGAAGGTGAGGGTCCTCATATGGGAGGAGACATGTTAGCTCGAAAGATATTGCGATTGGGATACTTTTGGTCGACCATGGAAGCCGATTGTGCCAAATTTGTGAAATGGTGTCATACACGCCAGATCCATGGGAAGCTATATTCTAAACCACCATCACCTTTGACACCAATGTCATCACCGTGGCCGTTCTCCGCATGGGGAATTGATGTCATTGGGAAGATAACCCCAAAAGCGACGAATGGACACGAGTACATATTAGTTGCCATTGATTATTTTACCAAGTGGGTGGAGGCAGAGTCTTATGCTACGTTGACATCTAAAAAGGTGGCCAAATTCATCCTAAACAACATTATCTGCCGTTATGGTGTCCCGAACGAGCTGATATCGGATAGTGGCCCACATTTCAAAGCTAATGTGGAGAAACTGTGCCAGGATGACGTTATCAAGCATCACAGGTCATCACCTTATCGACCCCAGGCTAACGATGCAGTGGAAGCAGCCAACAAGAATATAAAGGTCATCTTGGGAAAGATGATATCCACACACAAGGAATGGTCAGAAAAAATTCCACTGGCGCTCTGGGGTTACCGAACTTCCATCAGATCATCGACGGGTGCAACCCCATATTCTCTAGTATATGGCATGGAAGCTGTGTTACCAGTAGAACTTGAAGTGCATTCCTTGAGGGTGGCTCGGGAGAGTGAGCTTCCTGAGACGGAATGGGTACAAGAAAGACTTGATCAATTAGCATTGCTCGATGAAAAACGATTATCAGCCTTATACCATATGCAAGGGTACCGAAGAAGAATATCTCGAGCCTTCAGCAAGCGAGTTCGAGAAAGAGGATTGAAGAAAGGGGACATGGTGTTGAAAGAAATAAGACAACCCGTGCATGACCCTAGGGGCAAATTCAAGGCTAAATGGATTGGGCCCTACGTTATCAAAGAAGTCATGTTAAGAGGTGCTACAAAGCTTAGAGACTTGGACGGGAATGAGTTTCGAGAGCCAGTCAACCTTGACCAGTTGAAGAAATATTATGTATAATGTAGATCCAATTTTGTGTGCTCGAAAAAGGGAAGAATGTGATAAAATTCAGGGTCCAGCCCATTTTTGTTAATAAGAGTTTTAAGGTTGACAAGAAAGAAAAAGGGAGTTCATTCACTCATTTATTTTGCATGCATTACACACGTCATAAAGTTTATCCTAGCAAAATATCCAGTATGCTTAAGCTTCCTCTTCATTGTCGCTAGGGGATTCCGGTTCTAAGCGAATATTTGATCCTAAAAATCGGTTCTTGTAACCTAAGAGGATCCATTCAGGATAACCCATGTATTTCTTCAATCATTGTCGATATCCCTCGGAAGAATAGGGGGCCTTCGGATTGAGAACTTTAATTCTTAGGGGATGACTCCAATATCCGTGCATGAGCTTTATGGAATGGTTGTTCATTAACATGTCGAGGGGCGAGCATGGAGGCAGAGAAGTGAATTGAGCACGGCCAAACTGTCTAGCTATTCTAGCCGGATAACATTGGGTAGAACGATAAACCATTGGGAGGACCACCACCTTCTGACCGGGCAAGTGGTAGACGACTTCTCGCATGTGGAACCAAGGGCAACACCACAAGATTCGGCGATCAGCCATATCCTTCATAAAAAGGACCCAATCTTTGGTAGAAGAAACAACTACGACGAGGTTTCGCTCATGATAGTCCATAGGGGTATACCAGCCAGATTTTGGAGGGATGATCAACTGGAGATGGTCTTATAACAACATCTATAAAGAAACGAGTTCATGAGTTTCGTACAGAAGAGAGGGAGAGTAGCCGTGATTTAAGAAGTCAGATAAATTGAGGATGGTACCTGGAGAAGGAGGGGAGAACCATTCAAGGGTTTGCCAGGATAAGATGCCAGAGTATCCAAGCAAATAAGAGTCTCGCCCAAAACAGAAGGCACCACGTTACAGCCGTTAAAGAGCTTAGCCACCAAAGCACCAGCACCGAGGGGGCACGCGCCAGAACGGGTGACTAACAAGAATTCGCTTACCATCACCAAAGCTACGGCATGGTCATGTTTGCTTCTCCAGGAAGGGCTGCATTCTAGATATCCGCGTGATGCAGTACTAACAAAGTATTGATCAACTATAGGGGATAAGTTCATGAATTCCCCCTTGCCCAACAAGAATTTCAGTTGGTTAACATCGAGGGACAGAAAGGAACTATTTCCAGCTCAACTACTCCAGTGGGGGAG
The DNA here is from genome assembly GCA_028386065.3 of Turnera subulata. Classification (NCBI taxonomy): domain Eukaryota; kingdom Viridiplantae; phylum Streptophyta; class Magnoliopsida; order Malpighiales; family Passifloraceae; genus Turnera; species Turnera subulata. The sequence goes on from JAKUCV010007261.1 coordinate 64,514, forward strand.
ATCATGGCAATATCCTCCCCTATTTGAACCTCCAAATGCGCGCCGAACTCATCTATCGTAGGACAAAGTTTTGCCATGGAAAGGCCGAAGCGGAACATGTGATGGTCACGATCCCAGAACATAGCAGCAGCACGAATCAAGCCTTCATCAATCTTCACATGTGCCAGGTCGAACAAGGCACAAAGTCCAGTTAGCTTGAGGTCGAAGCGACGCGTCTGGGGGATGCTCTCCATCCATTGGAACACCTTGGCACCGAAATCTTCACTCATGTTTGCCTTAGACGCGTTTGAAATATATTTTGACAAGTTGTGAAGAGTTCTGGGTACCTAAAGTTTTATTTATAACGATTTGGGGTCGGTAGAATTCGCACCAAACCCCTAAAGCCCGAACCCAAAAGCCAAAAAGGAAAAAAAATGAAGACCCGGGAGCCATGACCGCTAGCGCGGGCGGTCATGACTAGAAGACAGCCACGCCTGGCGGTCATCCATACAAGAGCGCCGGGAAGTGGCGGTCATCTCTCCCTTTGACCTCCCTGTCGGCACTATTCACCCGAAAGAAATTGTTTTCCAAAAAATTCCAAAAAAATTAGGAGAGAGAGAGGAAGAAGGGAAAAAAGAGAATAAAAAAAAAAGAAACGAGAGGAAAACATGTGTATTCATCATTTAAGGGCATTTTATGATCTTTTACTTGAATTTACAATGATCTGTGTTATGATGTGCTAGACGTGTACTTTGCTTTAGAATGATGAGTCTCTTGAAAACGTGATGATCCTATGCTTTGGATGGTTGCCTCGAGTTGTGATGCTCTGAATGAGGGCGGACCCGATGGGTCCACGAATATGTTTGATCTAGACCAGTCGAGACCAGGGGAAGATGCCCCTAAAATAGAAGTAGAACCGTTAAGAGTTGCTAGGGGCAGATGCCCCTAGGGTAGAAGTAGAGTCGATAAGAGTTGCTAGGCGCAGATGCACCAAATGTAGAGTTGATGAAGAAGTTGAGGGATAGATATCCCAGGGACGATGTCCCGACGTTGAGAAGCACCGAGACGATGTAGACGAACCACGGGATGATTCCCGTTAGCTCTTGGGACCAGGAAAATCCCAAGACCCCTAGGATGAGATGAATTCCCCACGGGAGGTAGACAATATCCCTAGCTGACACATGTGAGATCATCCTTGTTAGAAACTTGTAGATGAAATCCCCACGGGAGGTAGACAATATCCCTAGTTAACACAGGTGAGATGATCCTTTGTTAAAAACTTGTGGGACCAGGAAAATCCCAAATGAAACCCCTCAATAGATGAATTCCCCACGGGAGGTAGACAATATCCCTAGTTATCATAGGTAGATGATCCTTTGTTAATGACTTTTGGGACCAGTAAAATCACAAAAGAAACCCCACAGTAGATGAATTCCCCACGGGAGGTAGACAATATCTCTAGTTAACACAGGTGAGAAGATCCTTTGTTAATGACTTTTGGGACCAGGAAAATCTCTGTTAGAACCTATGTCTTCATAGTTCATTCATTACAGGTTTTGATAAATGACAAACCAAGCTCATAACCAAGATGAAGCAAAAAGAAATCAAGCAAACAAGTACTCAAACAAAGTGATCAAGAATTCAAGAGAAGATGTGATCAAGAGTTGAAGTGCAAAAAGAGCAAGAGAAGTTAGGACCCATTTGTACAAGGTAAAACACTCAACTTCTCTTAGGCATTGGCTCAAACAAAACAAATTTCACTCATACATTTCATAGCATGCTTTCAGTCATACAATTGTATTTTGAGTTTAAAACATCGATGTTGTCCTCAAAAACATCGATGTTCTGTGTTTTTAAGTCTTTCTCAAAAATTGGCAGAAGCGCCAAAACATCGATGTTGTAATTAAAACATCGATATTGTGATTTCTTCAAAGATTTCCAAAATTTGGCAGTAGGCAAATAACATCGATGTTGGCATCCTAAACATCGATGTTC